>PNEQ01000470.1:67169-80242 GCA_003012365.1 Medauroidea extradentata
CTCTCTCTCTCTCTCTCTCTCTCTCTCATTTACTCTTGTGAGCACAAATCACTGAATTACTGTACAGTTGTAATTCAGTCATTGACTTGTCATCATTATACCTGTTACTCATTACGCATGCTACCATGGATAATTATTAAATTAACTTTAATTAAATTAAACTGTGTAATATTTTGAGGTATTATGAGTTTTAGATTATTTTATTGGTGGTTTTGGTCTTTTTAATCACTACCCAGGCTAGGTTGCTTTATTGTTGTATTGTGTATTTACAGTTGCCATTTGTATCACCTGCATCATGTCTGTTAGCCTGTTCACTTCCTTTGTCAGTGTGTTTACTCCATCAGTTGTCTTGCATGTGTAGTAAATACAATGGTAACATGTGAGTTAGTAGTTCTTTTTTCATTTTTCATTGAATATTAAATTTGTCACAAGTATTTTACCTAATATATATTTTTTTTAAGTTAAGTATTGAATAATGTATAGTTACAAAAGGGTAATATGAAAGTACATGAAAATATTTATTTAAACTTATTATTTTAATATCACGAAATACAGTAGTATACATTGTACATGCACTTTTGTTTATGGCTTAGGTCAGGGCATAAGTGTACATTTAAAAAATGGCAAATCAAAGGAAGCTACACTTGATTTCTTGGAGTTATTTCATTGTGCTGAGTGCTTTATAACCTTTGTCCTGGACAGAGTGATAAAGTATCGCCCAGGAGAGAGGAAGAACCTAGTCAGCCCGTCAGGTCGAGAAGCAGCGATGTCCCCTCGAGCAGCAAGCCTAGTGTCCTGGATCCTGCGCCACCACCCGTCCCCCCTCCCCCAGCCAATTACGAAGGCAATGAGTCAACGCCACTACGCATGTCAGGTTAGTTGAGTTTACAAGTGAGTACATGCTTGTGTCTGTCTTTGATTGTGCACTTGTGATGATGCTTCTCTACCATAATTGTTGTTTTAGTAGTGCAGCTTATGGAACACTGATATTCATTACACATTTTGATTGTGGCTTCAACGCTTCCACAATTTTGTCAGGAGTGTTGTTATCAATTTGTAGTTTGTACATTTCCTGAAATTTAATTTCTTTACAGTAGATGAGATTTTATTTTCCAATGTTGTAAAAACAAATTTTTCTTTCTTGGCCTTTGGCCTAAAGCAAATTATAAAATTTTGTTCCAGACTGGTTAAATATGAATTTTGCTTATGTCATTATGTTTCAGGTGTAGAAAATGTTTTAATTTGTCATGTGTATATTTAAATTGTATTTAGTTTCATTAATCATTAATTTTTATCTGATTATAGCAAAATTCCAATTTACTGTAAGTTTAATATGTATATAAATACTTGTCTTTGTAAATACTTTGATGGTATAAACGGAAACAGTGTAAGGTTGGAAACACATGAGCTTCTAATATGTTCATTCTGTTTTCTTTGCATATTAACAGTCTGCATGTTCATAATGTGCCGAATCATCAGTGTTCTGTTGTTATAGTTACTGCTGGTATCATTAGCTAAAATGAACAATTTTAGGTCTAGAGAAAAGTGTAGCTTGTGTTTGTCGGCATGTGGGTCACGTACGTTAGCGAAGGGGTCAGTGTGGGGCAGGGCGAGGGACTGCAGTAGTGGCTTCCTAATTATAGGGCTGAGTGTGTTTGTCCATGTAGAAGACAGCTTGTCAGATGCTGAAGAGGACTCGCGGATGACAACACTCTCTGTTTCCACGCATGACGGAGGGACGGGCACCGCCAGCAGGAAGCAGTCACGTCTCAACCGCAGAGTGGCCAGGCAGGCCCACCTCAAGAGGTAACTTCTTACTGGTTCCTCTCCTTTGCACCTTGCTGTACTCTCTTTCAGGCCACCTCTGGAGCAGATACGCATGAGTATCTGTTACTATCTTAAGTTCCTATTCAATTATCTGTTGCTTGTTGTGTGAATATTCCATACTTACCCAGGTACCACCTTAACCTTTTTTTTTTTTTTTAATGAATTTGTGTATTTTGGGTACAGGTCTTGTAGGTGTTTGTTTTGGTCTTGGATATTATGTCCTTTTATGATGTTGATCTATACAATCTTAAATTACAGTTTAGTTATCAACAAGGCATAGCCATCAAATGGCCCATATGTGTTTTCTTGAGGACTAGACACTTGTAGTGTCAATGCTCTGCTGCTTGATCATCTGTTAAACTGTGCTGTCAGGCCATGCAGCCAGTGCTCTGCAGTCTTACTGCCAAACACTCTATACAATGCAACATTTTATTTTGGCTTTCCTTAATTTTTCTTTTACCTGGAGCTGTCACCATTGTTGGGTCATCAATTTGTCATATTTTACAGTATAAGCTGGCATATAAGACAAATATTTTTACATATTTTCTGCCTTCAAAAATTGCTGCTCGTCTTATTTGAAGGTGCAAAAAGTTTTGGTAACCTAAAAATCGTTTGAAAGTTAAGCTGTAAGCTGTAGAGTTGTATGGTGTTTCAAGGAATTGCGTTTTTAGTCACAAATGAAAACAAGTGCGACGTTTTTTTTTTAAATATAATTTACGGTACAAAATTTTGTTTTTAGTCACAAATGAAAACAAGTGCCACGTTTTTTTTAAATATAATTTACGGTATAAAATTTTTATTAGTGTTATTCATAACAAAGGACACATTTACCTAGCAACGAATCGGCGATCTATGCAGCTGGAGCGCATGCCTGGATCCTTTGTCTCGCCAGCCCACAACTCTCGGGCAGTGAAAACGAGGCTCTAGATACTGTACCACACATTTATGTGTGTACTGTCTAGTGCTAGGCAGGCAGACAACAGCACACAAGAATGCAATAACCTTGGAAGCAGCTGTTGTAGCCCGGCATTGCCATGTAGCACGCGACGTGCCTCAGTCTGGCTTTGCCAAGTTGCGTACGGCTGCCGGCAACTTATGATGTCGCCAGCTGCCACTGTGCATTTCCTTGGCTCTTGGACGCCCGGATGGCAGCAGTAGCTAATGTTATTCATTTATGTGTGTCCTATGATTATATAAGAGTAATAAATGCGTTATAAATACTTAAACTAAGTTTTTAATGTTTCTGGCAAACGGAAAAAATATTTTTCTGTCTGAAAAGTTAATAATTTACTATTTTCAAGATTTTGTTCCTTCAAAACCATGACTCGTCTTATATGCGGGGTCATCCTATATGCCGGCAATTTGTGGTACTACATTTTTGTATTTTTAGAAAGAACATAATAGAAAAAAAATTTGTTATTAATGATTATTGCATTTTTGCTTCTCTTCTGAAATGAAGCATAGATGACAGATGCACTTTACTACAACTGTTGAACAATAGATACTGACGTTGCCAGTTTCAATCGCACAGTAATAGTTTGAATATACAACTTCTTATACAGTGTTGCCCCTAACCACAGAAGTGAAACTTCTTTTTTTAGCTATACATTGGGAAATACATTAAAAAAAATGAAGTGTGGGCTTTACTGGGGGCAGGTGGTACATGGGTAAATTAAACAATTATTGTTAGGAATAGTTAATAGATTTTGCTTTCTATTGCTGTAGCATTTGCTTCTGTTAATAATGTGCTGTTACTAATTTGTATTTGTTTACTTATGTCAAAAAAGTGTTTGTACATATTTTATTTTTATTCTTTTAATTCCTGTCTTTCTGATATTTAATTTATGTTATGTTTTTCTTAGATGTACTGGTCGTCCAGTGTTCAGTGTGTGATGTTCAAGTAAAATTTCTTTTTCTGGTACTAGGCATTGTTAGCCAAATTTTTTAAAAATATTGAACTGTTAACATTCACCTTGTGATGAAATAAAAACATTTTTTTCATAGCATAAGGTCTTATTTCTGCTACATTGTACTCGTCTTGAGGTAGGAGTTAATATTGCACTTACATACAGCAGTGGACCAATTTTTGGCTTACTGGAAGGTGGTGCAGACCACCTGCTGTATTCATTGTTTTTTAAAATACTGTAATATTTTCATTTAGTACTGCATTATAAATTTTCGAAATCAGTATTTTGCGTGCTTTACCAAAGGCAGGGCTGCCCACAAGGAGGGATCATTGTGCAAGTTGTGCATTTAGAATTTTTGGGGGGATTTTTTTTTCCCAAGAATAAATTGTTTAATCATAAACGAAAGATGTTTTCATGATTGTACAAGTGCTACAAAGTAGGCTAGTAAAAACCATAGCAGTCGTATTTGATTACAGTTGTTTTTACAAAATGGTAGCCTAAATATTTCTCCAGTACTGAAGTGTAATTTGTATTAAATTTGTTTTTGAGTTTTTTTTTTTTTTGGGGGGGGGGTCTAAATTTATGCCATCTCATTCTTGAAATACTTGATGGCTCTTTTGTGCTTTGTACCTTTAACATTATTTGTATCATTCTTATCCTTTAAATTTTACTTGCTTTGTGTGTATAGTGTGTACATTGTACCTGTATCAGTAATTTCATCATGTATTGTTGTTAAAGTAAACTTATTTAGCTCTCTTTTTAATTATGGTCAATTTTTGTATGAAAATGCTGAGTCTACAGCCATCTTACAGTAAAAATTTTTTTAATTCACCCTATTTGGTGCTTTAGATTGCATGTCTGTATAAAATAAAGTACATAATAAAATTTTACAACTAACGCTGTGTACCATTTTAGAATGTTAGTTTGTTATAGCTTGCTGCTATTCTGTCACTTACTGTTACTTACTGAAGTACTTTTTTTAAATCCAGTAAAGGTGGTACATATGCCTTGCTGAAGCACTACCTACAGTGTTTGGCTGTTCTCCTCCGTGCCCATGCAAAGACCAAGTAGATAACTGCTGGCATCGCTCATTTTCCAACCTATCTCATGGGCGCACATTGGTCCCTTGCCCGTCATCACTCACCCCTATCTCACTGAGAGTATAAAAGGCAAGACATGCATGGCTAAGGGCAGTTCCTGCTGAGCTATGATAACTGAAGCTACATGCTGTTGACTAGCTATCAAGTGTCAGCTGTAAATATCAGTATTACAAGGCCTTTGCAGCCTAAGATACTTAGATCACGCACTTGCTAAGTGTAAGGCTTCTACCCATCACCATAACTTAGTAGTATTACATAGCCATTCATGCTACCCGCAGATCACCAGCCAAGAGGAAAACTGTAGTAACAGGGCCTTCCTCATTCTTAGGTATCGCAGTGCATGGGAGTATGGAAGGGATGGTCTGTCCCTAGCGACGTTTACCGTATGTACAGGTTGGGACTGGGTAAAATCCTGCTGGATAGGACATGTTTCTACCAATCCCTGTAATGTATGTCAGACCTCTACTCTTGATCATACTTCCACTATCCTACCTACCTATCACCTTGTTTCCTTCCGGACTGCGAGTTTAACCTCTAGCTTCAACACCTCTAAGCAGTATCCCAAGTAATGAGACTGCGGGAGCCATTTACTATACTCTCTTGGCTTAGCCTCTAGTGGTTTGCTTGGGACTTGGAGGCAGCAGAGATCAGAGAGCTACTGGCATTACTCATCGGCTAGGGATAATTAGTGCTGCAGGTAGCATAGTCACTCCCACTCGGCAGAGTATGTACATACAAGGTTTCCCCTCCATGCTATGCATCAGGCGATACTTAACCAGGAAGCTCTTACGTTAGCCCCCTGGGATTCCATCCATGCAATCTTGTCAGGATATTGTGTAACTTTAACCCCATTTACTATCAGTTGACAAGGACCTAAACCATAAACTACAGTCCTTACCTACTGCAATTGAACCCCTCAAGTAACTTACTATATACCCAAGCATAGGCCTAAGAGGTAATGTAGGAACAGAGGGTTCCTACGGCTCATGTCAGGAAATCTGGATACATTAAGGCTCCTCTGCCCAACACATGCATCAGGATGAGGCTGCACATAAATGAAGAACTGCTATTGTCAGTAACACCCTCCTTCTCCCCAGTTAATAAATTTCACTTGCACATACAGGTTTGCATGTGCATATGTGCATGTGCATATGTGCATGTGCTTCGGTACATATCACTTAGTAATAGTGGGGTTGATTTACTGGAGACAGTCGTAAACATTTACTGCGAAGAATTAAAAGGGGTTTGATCGGAGCTATGGGAACAGTTAAATAATCCTGGGATCTTATAAAAAATTTTGATTTAATTGCTTCCAGCCAATTAAGTTAAGAAAATAGCTTAAAAAATCAATGTGTGAAGCTTGTCTCGAGGCTGGATCTGTTGTACTGCATGCTACACAAAGATGGTGTGTGCATTTGCAGCTGCAGTTGATTGTGTTTACTATTACAATAGTGGCTATATAGTTGACTTCTATTTGTAAATTAATTACAAGTACTTGTACTTTGACTTTCTTGTTACGTAACAGTTGATCAGTCTCATTTCTGCTCTTGTAGTGTCCTGTTTACATATACAATGCACCAGGGGAAATGTATAGACAACAATAAATTTACAAGGGGGCTGATCTATGCTTTCAGAAAGGTCGTACCTCGTGGACTAAGGTATTATGTTGTCGCCCTAAAGATATAATGTGAGGCAATATCATTTAGGTCCACAGAAGGTTCTTGGTGATGCCGGGCTAGCTTGAGAGAATTTTGAGACCTGCGTGAGTTTTCCCTTGTGGCCTCGAGGAGGTCCTGCATCCCAGGGGAGTGACTCCTTGGTTGGTACACACAGTTTGCCTTGATAGCAGAGATGGTAGGACTTTATCTCAGAAGGGAATGACTACGTGGTCACTCGCCTTACAACAATTGTCTTAGTAGGTCCTGCTTACTTTTCAGTGATGGCTTCTGAGCCAACATAGTTTTTCTGCGGTGCTCAGCAATCAGCTGCTCCACCTGCTGGTGTACTAGAAGTGAGAGTTTAGGAGGAGGGTTCTGCGGACTCAGTAGTGGTTTATACATGCACTGGTAATATCACAGAATCTGACTCGCAGACCGTACTGGGGGGAGTGCAAAGAATCTCTGTCCCCTGTATCTCGTACTAAGTTCGTGAAGTGTGGGTTCCTGTCCTGGGTATCCTGACTAACTCAGGGATAAGCCCAGATGAAGGTGCTTCTACTTGAGGGCAAGATTTATGGTATGCATGGACGGCCTGGTGCCTTAGGTCCTTGATGGATGCAACTTCCTCTGGAGAAATACTCGGTTCTGGCACACTTTCTTTGGACGTCTGAGAAATGAGAGGTGAATATGTTTCACTGGTGTATTGAACTTCACTGGTTACAGCACTGATAATATCATCACAAATACTGGTTACAGTCACTAGCACTCTTGTGCATTAAAGGAACCTTGTGGTAAGTGTTGTTTTCCACGTCCTTCTTTACTTCAGTGTTTCACTTCCGGTGACAGAGTCCCGCAGATGACAGGTGTGTCTCATGGCGGCTGTCTCAACTATAGGGCGCATGTCCTTAATTACTATGGCCTTAGTGTGCATAACTCAAGCGCATAAAGAGGGTGTATGAGTCTCCCCTTCGAGTTGCTAGGCAAAGGGAAGGGTATGGAGAGCCCAGCCTGCGGCCATCTTATGCAAGAGGTAGTCCAGAATAGAAGAGTGACCTATTGCCCCCTTATGCTGGAGGTAGCCAGGTGATAGTAGGAATGCAGCCTATTGCCCCTTTAAACAAGAGGTTGTGCAGGAGAGGGGTTAATGCCTAGAAGACTCTGTGAGAAGCGGACCTCTAGATAATCGAAGATACTAGCTGCAGCCGGCATTATATACTTGGAGGGGAGGGGGCTGAAAGTCCGGTTAGTGGGTGGTGGGATGATTAGCAGAAGCGAGGAGGCGCCTGCTGCCGCAGGCGCGCCATTCCAAAACACGCACGTTTCTCTAACAAACAATGAAACTTCTCTAATGGCTGCTAAATGTACTGTAAACCACGTGAAAATGTTTGTGTTGCCGCAGTTAATTAAAGAATGTACACCACTCCATCTACATAAGAATTATGGTTAAATATAGCTCATTGTTTACACAAGAATAAATTTATCGTACACAAGTCTTAGGGGGTTTTATCTTATTCTGTGCACACTGGGACTCTTTTTGTACTTCTTGTTAAATTACCACAGGGAAAAAACAAATATTTATAGGATGTGATATGTTGTTTACGAAAGCAAACGCACTTATTAAATTATACAAAAGGCAGCAACATTATTCCTACTTTGATCTCTGACCTCAAGCATTAGGTAAATTAGGCTTAGGTTTATACATAAAAATAACAGATAATATTACAATTAAAATACATTCTTTCCTATTTTAACTTACTGGCCTGAGTTCTGTCTTTCAGTGTTAGAA
This sequence comes from Medauroidea extradentata, assembly GCA_003012365.1. Lineage (NCBI taxonomy): Eukaryota > Metazoa > Arthropoda > Insecta > Phasmatodea > Phasmatidae > Medauroidea > Medauroidea extradentata. Next base: position 75,448 of record PNEQ01000470.1, read on the forward strand.
ATTAGGACCAACCAAAAAAGGGGCAAAAGCTAAAACAGTACTTTCACTGGAGGACTGGTTCTAGTAGCAATATGGTTCATTTTCGTGGCCTTGTAATTATTTTTTCCAGGGAAATTTCCTGCCCTTTACTTGTGACAATATTATGTACCTGCCTGGAGACACTGTCACTAGTAGAGATGTGTTTCACTATCCCATGACAATGTTCTTGAGTGTTTGAATAGTGTACCAAGTAACAATGATGCATCACCGACTGTATACTTAGATTTTAATGCTTGGCTCCATCTTATACCACTGAGGCAGAACTCAGGAAGGTAAGTTAAAATAAGAAAGAATGTATTTTAATGTGTGTCATTTTTTTTGTGTGTGGAGTATTTTCCTGCCGCATTGACAAACTTGTCCTATTAGACTGAGTTACCTGCAGAATCGCCCAAACCATGTCATATAAGTGATCCAGTACATTAATCTTTGTCTTTGTTAATTTTCTGTGATGCATTTGTATCTGCATATTAACTTCCCAGCCAGACACTCTACCCTGTCAGCAGATAAGTTGAACTGGCTGTTGCAGGTAAATTAAAAACAAGCACAGACTGCATTTTTTTTTTCTCAATGTTCTTCAGAGACAAGAATGTACAGTATCTCCAGGTTTTCTCGTGCAGTTTGATTACACCAGGCATTTATTGAGTGTGGGTATAGAAAATTAAATTCTATCATTCTCATTATTGTTGTATTGTGTTCGTAGCAGTCTGTCACTGACTGAGTAGGCTTCTTAAGAGAACATTGCACTTCAGATTTGTTCTCTTTGTTTCAGCGTTTTACTTAGTTGTAGTAAATATTGTGGCATTGGAGACTGGTAAGTGCTGACATTGTGAATGTATTATTTTTAAAAAAACTGCAAATGGCTTTGAGTTTTACAGAATGTAGGTACAAAACATTGTGGATTAAGTCAGGGTAAAGATGCTGTACTTAAGGAGATATTTGTAATGCAGGTTACGAATGGCACAAGAGATTCAACGCCAGCTGGAGGAGGTGGAAGTAAAGCAACGACAATTGGAAGAGAGAGGTGTGTGTGTCGAGAAGGCACTGCGTGGGGAAGGCACAGGTATGCACTGCGATTACAAAACAATTAACCACGTGTGCTGTGGTCAATTTTCATAAGTAGAAAATATTTTCTTGTGCTACTCATGCTGTGCAGCATGAGGTATTGTCTTTAATCTTGTATATTGTTGAACATGTTTTCATCCTGTACCGCAATAATGAGCAAAGTTTTATTGTTTGTTTTTCATTCAGTTTTGTACAGGTAGGCACCAAGTTATGTAAGGTGCAAGTTACGTAAGGTCGAAGTTAGTTAATTTTTAAATTTAGTTTCACAGGGTGAGGTAACAGTTAAAAAACAGCTCGTGCAGCACGTGTGATGCTCACCATCTCTCTCCTTTTCTCTTCTCAGTGTTTATTGATCACAGCAGACAGCAGTATCACTTCTTGTGTCGTGTGAAGCCGATGTGCCTAAAGAATGTTAATGGGTAAAATGTTTTCAAAGCGTAAGAATGAATGCACAAACCAAGCAGTAAAAAGCACAAGGATTTGTTTCGAAAATCCAGGAAGAAGACCTGGAAAAACAAGATTTTTTTTTTTTAAACGAGAAATGTACCTATATGGTTTCCACTAATAAGTCAGTCAACAAAAATTTTGTTAGTTACATACATAATTAGTTAAAACCATAGTATTTACATATCTGCCAACTTGTATGATTCTCCCGTACAATGTACAATTTTATGCCCTATTGTACAATTGTATGAATGGTATAATTTACTGTACAATTTCCTAGCTTTTTTTTTTTTTGGTCAATTCATAACAAGAAATCCGTACTGAAATCCCTCATTTTGGTGCCGTAAATGTTGTATGCAGATGTAGTGTCGTAGTTAATGAAGGGGGCTGACAATACTGCGGTATCTAGCCTACCACACTTATAGCTCTTCTCCCAAAATTTTTACTACAGAATACTGTATTTTTCACACATTGCCGACTGTATCCCGAAGTTTGCCGAACATACCCGATCATTTAGTTGCCATATCATCATGATGCCGTGACTTTGCGTAAAGACAATTTATTCATTGGGCTGTTTTTAGCAAGCAAGGATTTTAGGTTTACTGTTTTCGTGTAGTCATTGCTTAAGAATACGCAGTGAAATAAACCATCGGTACAGTATTATTTTCACCGCGAATATGAAAGCACATGTATGCGTCTATGTACCTGTCACATGTTTTTTGTCAACATTGTTTTTGCTATGCTTAAACTTATCAATATGTACAGTTCCATTCTTAGTTCTACTATAGGCCTATTTGCAGTTTTGAAGAGTGGTTGTTAAAAATGTAAAGTGTGGTTAAATTGGTTAGTTTGCATTTTATGAAAATATGTTGTCGATTTATGGAACTGTGAAATAGGGATATTAAACTGTGTTAAGCCCCGTTCACAATTGACATGGCGCAAGTAAAAAAACATGGCATAAGAAAGTAAATACCTATGATACGAACTGTGGCGTTTACAACTAATGCTTGGCAAGACTTACGTGGCGTAACTTGCTTGGCATGGCATTAAAGATGGTCATCTATTAGTTTTCTACGCCATGTTTTCCATGCCGGTCAATAAGAATGTGAAATGTCATAAGAAGCTGTTGGTGCAAATATTTTCATCCAATAACAAATTGGTTATTTTCTTGTTGATTATTTTCTGTTTGGTCAGGAAACAATGTATTTTGTGGTGATTGTGTACAGACAATTTCACATGTTATGCTATATAAGTTACGTTATTTTTTTTATACTATTGTTACAAACTTGTGGACTGAGGTACGTTTGGGGATGGAGGTCTTGATGAAATAAATAAAATAAAGCTTACCTAGTTTATTTACAACTGTACATACAAAAATAACCTATGTCTACAATGATTTACCACAATAAATGTCAAACAGAACAAGTAACTACTATTTACACAAAAGAAAAGAAAAATACATCTACATAAGTTCTCTGTATATGGAAAGGTTACTAGTCACTCGCAATGGTGGACCCAAAGAAATAATACCGCAGAATCTTTCTGGCCTAGAATCACCTTCCTCCTACTTGCTGCGGTCCCACTCGCTGGACGCACTTGAACAGTCGTCGCAATCCAATACTTGCCACTATCACTTCAGATCACACTAGGCACCTGCCAGCAAAAACTCTCTCTCTCTTGCTGCAGCTCCCCCTTATATACCCCACCCTCCTTCTTCTCGAATTATCTCGGCGGGTCTCTGTTCTCCAACCTCCTGGAATGATGTCACTTCAATGTCAAGCACCACCCAGAGAGATAAAGAGGGAACAGGATCATTCCAGATCACGATATTTTCTCTCGGTTACCCGATACTGGGCGCAGGTGGTTATCATGGAGTAATACAATCCATGCGGCACCCGAGGAGGCCTTTTAGCGCTGCCGCCACTGTATTGTATTTCGCCACCCTGCCCGACAGCCACGGCGCCGAGGAGTGAGTGGGAAGGGGGTGTCCTAGCTCCGCCACCACAGTATCGTACTACACCGCCCAGCCAGACAGTCGCGGTTCGCAACACTGCCCCCTCCTCAAGTCTGTTCGTCCCGAGCAGACACAACAGACTCTGGTCCATCATAGAGAGCCAGTCTGTCAATATGCACAACCTTAGGTTTTCTTGTCCGAGATCCCTTGCGAACTATCCGGAAGACCACATCATTTATCTTCTTGACAATCTGGTAAGGGCCTTCCCAGCATTTCTGTAGTTTCGGACAGTATCCTTTCCGTTGCTGTGGGTTATACAGCCACACCAGCTGTCCTTCTTGAAATGTCCTTTCAGGTCCCCTCCGATCATACCTCGTTTTCATCCGGTCGCTGTTGACTCTCAAATGTTGCCGAGCGAAGTCATGGACTGTGCTCAATTTGCGACGCAGTTCGTCAGCATACACAATCGGTGAAGCAGGCTGTTCTTCTGCTGGCCTCCCAAACAGTAGATCACTTGGAAGACGAAGTTCTCGCCCTAACAGCATCTTCGAAGGTGTTACCCTTGTGGCTTCATGGATAGCTGACCGATATGCAAGGAGAAACAGGGGCACCTTGGAGTCCCAGTCCTTTTGATTGTCGGCTACAAAAATAGACAGATACTGTTCTAAGGTATGATTTAAACGCTCAACCATCCCATCTGACTGAGGATGCAAAGGAGTAATCCGTGTCTTCTTCATTCCCAAAATTTTGGTCACTTCCTGGAATAACTTGGCTTCAAAGTTGCGGCCTTGGTCGGAGTGAAGTTCGAGTGGCACTCCAAACCTTGAGAATACATGCTCCATTAAAGCATCGGCCACTGTGTTAGCCTCTTGGTTAGGTATTGGTATGGCTTCAGGCCACTTGGTGAAGTAGTCTTGCACCACCAATAGGTACCGATTCTTCCTCTCAGTCACTGGCAAGGGACCCAAAATATCTACTGCCATCCTCTCGAACGGGGCCCCGGCAATGTACTTCTGAAGATGACCATGACCTCTAGTTCTTGGTCCTTTTCTTGCTGTACAAGCATCGCATGTTCGACACCACCTCTCGACATCATACCTGCTATGTAGCCAATAGTATCGCAATCTAACTTTGTTGAGAGTCTTATTAATTCCAAAATGTCCTCCGGCTGCTGAACTATGAAGTTCCTTCAGTACCTCTGGAACTCTAATTTCTGGGAGTACCAGCTGTAGGCGTGTTTCTTTGCCATCTGCACTTTCCCAGTTCCGGTACAGGACACCATTTCTCAGAGATAGA
>PNEQ01000472.1:0-27684 GCA_003012365.1 Medauroidea extradentata
ACAACGACAGAGTGATTTTTAAGCTTTTTGGAATTAAAAAAAAATTCATAACTCCAAAAATGACAGTCCCAAAAATCTAAAAAAATTAATTTTGTCTTACATAGCTGTGAGGAACACACAGCTCAAAAATGAACTATATTCGTGACATTAAGTTCTAAAATAATTCTCTCATTGGTTGATTTGACATGGAATGACCCGAGTAGCAATTTTTGAGGGCCAAAAATATGTAAAAATTGTCTTATATGCCGGCAAATACGGTATGTAAAAATAGTAGTCATATGCTGCAAATACGGTATGTAACATTTTCTTGTATTTTGCTAGTTTGTGACCTTTAGCTATGAGATAGTGAATCACAAGCAAGCAAGTCAAATTTCAGGCTCTGAAACACACATACAACGGGCGTGCAGGCACGTAGCCTGGTCAGTAAGGTTATTGTTTGTTACATTGTGGTTGGTAGTGCTGTGTGCAACTGGGCAATGACGTAAGTATTGCACTGCGGACCCATCTGTTCATCTGGCTGCAAAATGTGTCCCCACTTAACAAAATTAATAGGCATTATCTGTTCTTTCTGGAGTAAACTGTTAAATACATTAATCAGTAGCTTTGTGATGCAAAATTTGACATTGTAGACTTTAGCTGGCCATTTTTTCAAGCAAATTTAATCTTGTAGTAATCTGCCTATGGCTTCAACAACATGTATTTGCCTTGGGATAAAGCAGTCTTGCAAAGATATGGCAAAGGTGGGTGCATGCAGGAAGGGCACTGTGGCAAAGGTGGGAGTTAAGCCTCGTTATATGGTGGCGGTGCTCATGGGCGTTAGTATGGTCCAGACAGAATAATTATGTAGTAGTTGCATCATAATAGTAGGACGACCCCGCATATAAGACAAGTCACGGTTTTGAAGGTACAAAATCTTGAAAAAAAGGGTAAATTACTAATTTTGAAATTCCCTACAGGAAATTTTTTTTTTCCTTCGCCAGAAACATAAAAAATTTAGTTTAAATATATTTAATGCATTTATTACAGTCATATAAACATCATTGTAGACACATAAACTAATAACACTTGCTACTACTGCCCTCCGGGCACCCAAGAGCCAAGGAAATGCACGGCGGCATCATCAGTTGCTGGCACTCGCTGTGCACGACTTGGCAATGCCGGACTGACGCATGCCGCGTGCTACATGGCAACGACGGGCTACAACAGCTGCTCGCAAGGTCATTGCATTCCTGTGCGCTGTTGTCTGCCAACCAAGCACTAGATGGTAGACACTTGAATGTGTGGAGTACCTAGATCCTCATTTATTCCACCCGAGAGTTTTGTGCTTGCAAGACAAAGGATGTAAGCATGCGGACCTAGATCATAGTTTTCTGCCCGAGAGTTGTAGGCTGGCGAGACAAAGTATCTTGGCACGCACTCCAGCTGCATTGATTGCCGCTTCGCTGCAAGGAAGTGTACTTTATTATGAATGACTATCATCACAATTTCGTACCGTAAATTTTATTAAAAAAACCGGGGCACTCATTTTCATTTGTGACGAAAAATGCAATTCCTTAAAACATAATACAACTCCACAACTTACAGCTTAATTTTCAAACAATTTTTAGGTTACCAAAAAATTTTGCATCTTTATATAAGACGAGTAGCAATTTTTGAAGACCAAAAATATGTGAAAATAGTTGTCTTACATGCTGGCAAATACGGTGTATATATAGAGACAGAGACAGAAACAGAGACACAGACAGAGACACAGACAGAGACAGAGACACAGACACACACACAGTTTTAATGTGTAATGAATAGAGAGGAATGTTGCCAAATTCCAAGCTCGAACACGGTAGTTAAATATTTAGTGTTGATAGTGACAGTATTTACTCATATAATTGCCGCATGTTTTTGACCTAATTTTGACCCAAAAAATGGGGTGCTGCCATTATGAGGTGTTAAAATAAATTACCTTCAAGATTTCTTTTTGGTGTAAAGTAAAACTTTGAATGTACACCTTATTTCCAAATTTACTCATCCATAGTGTGACAATTGAAAAAATTTCTGGGAGGTATAGTAAACATTAGTGCTGGGCGAAGTTCGAAATTTTCGAACCGAACCGAACATAAGGGTTCGGTTTGAAACGTCTCAAAAAAATGTTAAAAAAACCGAATGTTCGAGATTTAGAAAAACACGTTTTTCGAACTGATAGGCTTGTACTACGACACAAATTGGTAAAAAAAAAAAAAAAAAGGCAAGAAATATGTTACGACGTACCAGATAATTAGCATCGCAATCTTGAAACGCAAAAGATCTTTGTTTGTGAGTCCGAAATAGATTTGCGTCTGCGTACACGTACTGTGAAACAGGCAAACGTACCTACGTAATTGAACCAAGTTAAAATTTTGTAAAATTCACTTCTAACATCCGTGATTCAATTCCTTATTTTACGGCATAAAATAAATAGGGTTACGTCATGACCAATTGGCCTAATTTTCTACCTACACAAACTTAAGTTATCTTACCTTTCATACGAGCAGATAAAAACACCTAAGGAAAAAAAATGAAATGAAAAGAAGTCGGACATAATGTATTGTGTTACTTGGTGTTTTAAATTCATTCTTTATTGAATATAATTCTGCAGTCGGTCATAAACGTAAACACGGTAAAAAGTAAACACAGCACGGACAAAGGTCGCAATATGGCGGCTACGGCGTGGCGATTTAATGGTCACCAATACCAACTTTAGTTATTTGCAGTTGCGTCTGCTATAAAACTTAAAAATTGTTATAAGAATTACAATTCGTTACTAATTGTAATGGATAACTGATGGGATTCACTTTTCCGAATTTATATGTCGTACACTTATATAGACAGCTTAATAAAACGTAATATTAACATAATTTTTTTACCGTATGGTGTACCTACTGTGAAATTTTTTTTTACAACATTCTAACTCGCTTGGCCGCCTGTTGTGCACCGTTGTTTTGTTTGTTGTGTTTTTTCATTGAGCACGCAGTACACTTGCTACACATTTTCTGACTTTCATTAGATCATACGTTATCTGCGATTAGTAAGCGGAAGTGTTGGTTCAACAAACTGCAAAAATGTGAGGATGATACAGATCAACAACCACAGCAAAAAATTTCTAAAGTTTCACCCGATGGACAGCGTACGTCAGCCCAGCAAACAGAGTTTCTTCTAGCAATATTACATCATTTCCTTCAAACGTTATGCTAGAGTTAAATAAAAAAAACTTAAAAAAGGAAATATAATCCCCATATTTTTTCTTATTTTATGTATAGTGTGGTTATTTCTTTGTAGCAGCTTAGTTCCAAAAATATTATTTCATGGGTTCGTTTGAGTTCGAAAGAATATTTTTTGCATTAGGTTCGGTTCAAATTTTTTTTGCCTTAGTTCGGTTCGGTTCGAAACATGAAAACAGAGGTTTGCTCAGCACTAGTAAACATGGAAGAAAAACTAGAAAATTGTATTAATCTTTTATTGTGCCTCAGTAAGTGAACCTCATTAAAAATAATCCCTCCTAAGACATTTACATTTTACGGTCCTGCCACTTTCTACATTACGTGTACATGTTATTATTTCCAGAGAAAGTAGATTTTAAAGAAATCAGTTTCACGCTTAAAATGTCGCAACTCTCCAGATGCAGCTATGATGTTGTCATCAACAGCCTTTGGTCAACCAGTGAGCATGACTCAATCCTGTCCAGCAACAGGTTGTGTAGACACTTGGGAGGATCTAGGCCTGCGTGCCGTGAAGACTGGTACCTATATGCTCCCTCAACTGCCAGTAGGGACGAAATACGAAGGATCTAGGTGCGTGCACCATGCAGACTGGGTATTGGTTCAGTCACACCTATAGACACAAAACTCTGAGATCTAGGTGCGCATGCTGGCGCTGCACTCCATTGTCAGATTGTCCATTGACACTTGAAACAGTCACGTTTCACAGGGATATACGGCACTAAATTCTTTTCTAGGTTCCAAATTTTTACCATTCTGGGCAAGATGTTTTCTAGGCTAAAGCGATTGCAGCAGCTGGTCCATTGAAAAAAAAAGTTTAACAGAATTTTATTGTATTGTGTCACCTGTTTAAATATATATACCTACTCTGTCCACTCTAAGGTTGCAGCAGAAATACTAATTGCTAGCGAAATTATCAAAGGAATTTAATTATATCTTGATTCTTTCCATTGTGATTGTGCTACAACACAGTTTCCTTGTATATTTTCGAATATTTCAAATGAAATTTATGCTGTACAAAAATTTTTATTGTCATTCACATGAATGAATTAGCTGCAACCTTAGAATGGCTAGAGTATAGTTGCAGCCATTAAGCTAGTTTTTAAAAATACGGCTTTAAGCATTTCAAAATAGTAGTGCGACCATTGTAAAATGGTAGCAATTATGTGAATAAATACGGTAGTCTACATACTCGTCACATTCTGACAACCTCACCAAGGATAGTGTGCTTATTCGAACAGTACTACCATACATTGTCTGCGCAAGAATATGCACCACAGTGTCAATGGTTCCAACAGTAAAATGTTAGTTTTTAGTTATAAAAAAGATTAAACACATACCAGCAGCAAGTGGAGGCAGTGGAGGCCGGGCAAACTGGACATCGAGACCTTCTAGCACAGCTTTGCGCATTCGCTCAACTTTGACCACATGCTCTATTCGATGATCACATAGCTCCAAAAGGTTTTTCACTTGGGATGTTCGCTCGAGCTTGTGATGGAACAACTTGCCATCGAAAAACAGCCATGGGCAGCACATAAGCCACGGGACAGGAGCTCCACAAGCATCATTTGCCAAGAGTGCTGTCTCTACACCAGCCATGAACAAAGCTGCCAGCTGTATCCCACGGCTGTTTATCACCTGCACCTTAAAAAATATATACATATACAACTCAATGCAGAACTGTAAATTCATTTTTTATTGGACAAACAAAGAATGCTGACCATGGAGTTTGTGGCAATTGTTCCGTGCAGTGGAAGAGAAAACAGCTGTTTCAGTGTAACTTCTGTTGGAAAAACTGCAAGCTGAAATTCATTATGAAACTTTTGAATAAAACAAATGCAGTCAAACATCCTTAAAACAACCCTGAAAAGGACCTAAATTTATGCAGTTTGTAATAATGAGGTATGTATTTACAGGTGATTACAAAAACTCAAAAAAGTTTTCTAAATATATTTCCAGGATGTTTAGTCCCAAAACACCAACTTTCTTACCACCACCATGACTTATCTTAACCACTGAACTTGATATTACGTACATTGTTTTATATATAAGGAAATTTTTTATCCTGCATTCAAGTTAGGCATTTAATTTCTTATCTCATTCCAGGAGGACAAAAAACCACCATGTATTAATGAGAACTTTGTATTAACATGGTTTGTATTAACGAGGTTCCACTGTAATCATGCTTGTAAATGTTAATCAGACCACTAACAATAATCATTAAAACAATAACTTGTTTGTTCCCATAATAATACTGTACTAGCAATTAAAGTAGACTCCCGATTACCAGTGCAAAATATTTCACTTTAAATAGTTGAAAAAAAGTTGAAAAACATTTTGAGTTACTTATAAATACGCGCTGTGTTTACTGGCATCACGTTAACCAACGTGTTGGGCCCGTAACCATAATTTGAAAAGCCTGAAGATGATTTTTAAGTCTTATCCAGCAAGGGAAAAGCTTCACGCATGAATGGATTAACGAGATTGTCCCCCACTAGTCGCGGATGAATGGATTAGCGAGATTTATTTCTTGGCAAAATAAAATATCCGTGATTTTTTTATTACTTGTGTTTTTAGATAATTAGCGCATACCCCCAATCATTAATGTGAATAATCGTGAGCCTACTATATTAAATTGCTTCTATTTATTGCAGAAATGAATTTGACCTTTTTTCTTTCAACTGAGATATAAAAAAGGGTAAAAGTAGATTATCCGAGGCATCGGCCCCCTCTAATAGTGCAGATAATCGAGAGTTGATTGTAACTACAGTAAGTAACCATAACGTATATTCATACTTTATATACTCTTCGTAATTTTGACCCTTATTTATCAGCTTGGCAGCAATGGTGGGTGTCCTGTGAGCACAAAATGACACACAATGGCATAGGCATGCGTATAGGTTGTTCCACGATAAAGTCGGCATTTATTAAACCTCTATTTAATTTCTACTTACAGTCCGTTTATAATATCCTTCATAGCTCGTCTGTTAAAATTTATCCCTGGCCAAATGTGGAATCAGTGGCAAGTAAAACCTTGCTACCCCTACAAGAAGGTATATTATTAAATGTTTAACCATTTCGCATATTTTGACATGCAGTGCGTGTCATAAATAACGAAGGTATTGTAATACTTTGACGCTTCAGACGCGTCACAGCGCAGTTCGTTCGGTACCGCAAAGATAGCTGCACTAATGTGGCTGGCTGGTTTGGAATAAAAATTTACAATCTGTGTGATTCTGATACAGGTTATTGCCTGAATTTCCAACTGTATAAAGGTCAAGACAAGAGTGGGGAATTTTTTGCAAGCACCTCTGTGGTACTAGAACTTGTCAAATTTTGACTGGTTCGGGGTACACTTTATATGTGGACAATTGGTACACTTCACCCGAACTATTTACAGAATTGTTGAAAAACAACATCTATAGCGTTGGTACAGTCAGGGCGCACAGGACAAACATGCCAAAGGAGTTCACACAGTTGAAAATGAAGCCTGGGGATGTGCATGCTAGCAGTCAAATGGCATGATAAAAAAGTTGTACACCTGCTTTCTACCATGCACGAAAGTGCTGAAATCACGCAGACAGATAAGGTGAGAAGAAAAAAATGGGAGGTACTGCTGACACACCTGTAATCAAACTTAAATGCTTTATTGATTACAACAGGGCTATTGGGGGTGTGGACAGACAAGATCAGGTGTTGGCATGTTTTCCTGTAATGAGAAAGTATGTAAAGGGATATAACATTTTTTTTCTATCTTTTGGACATGTGTCTGAACAACTATTATGTTGTTTACCAAAATATTACCGAAATGAAACTTTCACTCACAAACTTTCGTTTGTATGTGTTGGAGCAGTTACTCGAGAACTGTGTACTGCCCGAGAATCATCAGCGGGGTCGTCCTTCATCAAGTGATACACTAACTCGGCTGCAAGGAAAAAAGCATTCTCACTTTACCGGAAAAAATTCACTACACTGCCACATCATGGGAGCAACCTAGGAAGAGGTGCAAGGTCTGCTATGCAAACAAGAAACACAGCGAATCACTGTACCAGTGCAAACAGTTTAGCGTAGGACTGCATGTTCCCAAATGTTTTGAGATATATCACACACAAAAAATTTTATAAATTTGACAGCTGTATGCAACACAGTTATAAAGTGTAAAGAACATTCAAATGTGTTACAAATAAAATATAGGCTACCCATAACTCTCAATTTTACAGCAAAAAATTACTTGTACATTTTTGAATGGTGTCATTACTCAGCCACCAAATGTCTTTAGGAATGACGGTACTTTCTAACATTTGTAATTTTTACTTTTATTGTACATGTTCAAAGATATTACTAATAGAATAAGATGTGTACACTTGTACCTATCGTCCAAGAAAACGAAACTGACTATTTTACAATTCCTCCAACATATTACTTGATACAAACAAATTCAAATGCCAATACATACAAACGATAAGAGCATAAATTTCTTCTCAGTAAAGAAACCAAATACATTTAGACATAACCAATAAGCTACAGTCCTCCAAACATTCGTAATCACCAAAATATTCCACTTGACCACCTAAATCGTACAGAAAAGGAGAGCGAGACTACCCCTATTGAGGTAAAAAAGGTCTATAGTTAAGTTAAATAACTCCGGAGGCCTCCAATTGTGCGAAGGTGTTCAAGTGTGCCAATTCTTACGTATACGTCCACTACACTTCCATTGATGACGGAAATCGCCCTTACAGTCATCGGTCAGCTACCCACAAACAATACTCTCATTACCTTGACTGCCGGATAGTTCAGAATTAGAGCATAGAGACGTTTTCTCCACCTTCATATAAGATCCTTGAAGACAAAGTGCAATCTTGATGATCCTTAATTAACACCTCTTACAAAGCATTTAAAGGCTTCCAGCCGCACATAAAAGGAAGCAGAAACACATGGATATCCTCCTCACTCGTATTATCCAACGTCTGTCCTTAGCTTACAAGCTAAGACAATTTGCTTAACAAACATCTCGACTATCTCTCAATTCGCCGCACTGTAAATCAAATCCAACTCATCCGAATCAGCCAACAAAACCCCTTCGCACAGATGATCCACGCCTTACATAACCACCTTCCTCGCCCCACTCTCTCCTTCTTACCTCCCGTCAAGTCACATGGTACAAGTCTATGGAGAAGTGGGTAGGGGGTAGTCGTAACCAAGCAGTAAAATGGGAAACCAGTCGAGCAATCTGAACTGAAGACCATAATTGACACTTAAAAGTCTTCTGAGGAGCACACACTGAGGTATGTGTCAAATTTCCTTCAAATAATCAGCCAAAACATTTCTAAGTTATTGTACAGCAATCAGTGGTAATCAGGCAAATATATGTAAGTGTAATAGTATTTTTTTACATTTATAAATTTGATCTTTGTATGTTCAAAAATGTTGCTAACTGAATATCCTGTAAGAGTGAATTGTGTAAATGATAAATATTCTTCAAATTACTTCTGCCAAAAATTTTATAGTGTGTTTGAATAATGACAATGCTTTATGAGAGAAATATCTTTATATAAAAAAAATGTTTATGTACCTACTTCAAAAATTTTATATTTTAGGCTATAACATTTTTTAAATTGAAGTGCATAATATATTGAAGTGTGTAAATACTGTTTACTACTTCCACCATTAAAGTTATTTTTTTTGCAACCTTTAAACAGTGGCAGTGGTCATCTGGCAAATACCTGTGAATAAAATAGTATTTAAAGTTCATATGTATTTATTGGTATCCCAAAGGGTTAACCCGCAAGTGGTTGCGCGTGAGATTTTTCTCACCAACGAGAGTTCAGTATGTTTATGTACCATTTTGGGGGGGGGGGGGGGTTGGGGAAACGGATGAAAAGTTTTCAGTGAAAAAATTACTACATAGCTACTAATGAATACAGTATCAAAATATTTATTTGTATTAAGCATTTTGTAATAATACATAATATTTACACTAATACATGACACTAGCTTACATGCCTGAACATTATGCAGGGTGGCCACAGGAAATTAGAAATTAAATTCCCTGACTTTTCTAGGTTTTCCCAGACTATTAACAAAAATTCCCTGGCTGTCTGTGCAAAATTCATATGCGCTAATTCAAAATTGTCCGTATGAAAATTTTCACAATTTAATCTTTGCTGACATTCCTAATCACTTTAACATAATTCTGTATTATTTTGTTATAAATACTGCCGGCATTGATGCTGAAGTGAATGGTAATCAAGTTTACCTCTGCATGTTACTGAAATAACATATTTAATAGCAGAGGCAATAGCAATAAGTTTTCAGATCACTTGCCTTCCACACAGACCATCCAGGTTTGTTCCTTGACAGCGTTAGTTAGGATTTTCCACAGTTGGAATTGTGCTGGACTATGTCGTTGGTCTGTGACTTTTACAGGTCTTGCATTTCACCTGCCCTTGCCGTCTGGTGCTGCACCATACTGGCAATTTACCCCTCATTGGTTCTGACAACCATAACGGTTAACAGATGTCCAAGAGTCTCTACCCACTTAATTGTACCTGACTATTTCTCGTAAATGCCTTTTTGAGATACTTTACTGACAAAGTAAACTGTACATGCATGTTACATTCAACAATGTATTATATTTATGATAAATGGATTTATAAAACTCAAAAAAGCACTGGACTTACTTAGCAAAGGAAAAAAAAAATTTTAACCAAAAACTTCTATCCTGCCATTGATTGTTTTAAAAACAGTCAACACAATACAAACCCTAATAGTTTATCTCACATAAAGATTCCACATTTCGACAGGTCACTTCTAAGAACTGTATGTGTAAACAGGATCGTGGAGACTGTCCTTTTCCAAGAAGCCAGGTAGGTTTAAGGTGCCAAACAATGGGACCGGCAAGTATATTTCTCAGAAATGTCAAAATATGGAAAAAATTACACGAGACAGACAATACCTATTTTATTAATACTACAGATCTAGTATTTTTTCCCCCAATAAGACTTACATATGAAATTTTTCCCTGACCTCACAAAATTCCCTGACTTTACCCTGTTTTCCAGGTTTTGTCTGTAGCCATACTGATTATGTTTTTTTTTTTTTATATACCAATGTCATATGCGTATTTAAGATTTAAACACTTAGAACATCTCAAATGTAGTTAATTACTAAATTATCTGTCTCCATATTATTGGACGTCATTTACGTCAGTACACACTTAGTCATCTTGCGCACTCCCATCGCAATCGGGACAAATGTATGTAGGATGTTCTGGACACACTGGTTTCTCACACATATTACAAGCTTTCTTTGTTTTCCTGTTCTTTCTTCGAGGGCAGAAGGCACAAAACTGTGGTGTTTTCAAGTTGTCTCTTCTTGGTTTACTCGAGCCTTGCAATTTTCCTCATAATGTCCTGTGAATTCTGTGGTAGGTTTGCTATGGTAGAACGGTTCACATGGTGCGGCTTCACAAGTTCAAGGAGCTGAGGAGCTTTTCAAAACTCAATATCTCAAAAAAATTGAAAATTTTGTTTATGACCAAATCTGTATAAACAACTTCTACTAAATCGGATGGTGGAATGGGTTTTGATCTAAAGTGAATATTTACCATGGTTAAATCTATTGGAAAATGTATTTTGGTAACAAACCTGAATAAATCCACATTTCCTCATTAAAAGACAATATAAATCTCTGTTGTAATATACATTAGAATGTTTGTTGTTTTCAAAACTGAATAGATCAATACATTTTTGTACTTGAATGTCTCATTCTCCATATACATTACTGTCATTCTGTCGCAAGAAATAGCAGCATTGTAACTTATAGATACATAGTTGTCAACCTTGAAACATTTGCTGTTCTGCTGGTCTATTCATATATCGGGCAGGCCTGCCGTTTTAACGGATATTTCCAACATATGTCTTTATCAAGAACTGACACAGTAATTAGCGATGCACATGAATGGATTAACGAGATCCCCTTATTTTTTTCATGTTTACTTTAAAACTAGGAATCTTTTCCTTTTTTTTTGAGAAAAGGGCATGCTGTGTACAAGCATATAAGGAGAAATTTACGTTTCATTTCACGGCAAAATAAATAATAAAGGAAATCTTTTAAAACCCTTCATAATGGCTGCACCATGTATTTTGGGCCAAACATTTTGGTAAAAAACATGTGGCGATTATATGTTAATAAATACGGGTATTTAAATTTTACGTGCGGCGCCATGATACAAGCAAACTTCATCTCATTCGAGGCCATAAATAAACTTATGCTGATATATTTATTTTTCAACAATAAGTAGCAAGTTGAACATGTTCTTAGTTTCTCTAACTCGTTCTATAAATTTTTCCAAATAAGAAAACAGGTGGAAAGTTTCACTGCTATTTTACCGAAACAGATTAGAAAATAGTTCACTCTGTAAAAAACATTAACAGTAGATGGTTTCCTGTATAACATCTAAATTTTTAACATTACTATAATAATTTACTGTACATATTAACAATACTATCAAAATTCTACAACAAGAATATTCTAAGAATATTTCGGAAAAGTACGTAGACATTAGTTGGAAATATTACAGGATTTTACAGGACTTTTTAATGCTAATTACAGGGTTTTGAAAATGAACTTGGTGGCAGCCCTGATATATCCAAAACTTTTTTTTTTGAGGATACACATTTTTCCTCTCTCCTGTAGTCAGATTTTTTGGAGATATTTAGTTTTGAAAAAATGCTCCTCAGCTAGTTTCTTCAAAAATATCCACCTTGGTATTGACACACTGGTATTTTCTCCCTACATGGTTTAACTGTTGATTCCACCAATATTCAGAAGAGAAAAGAATATTGTCAGGGGCCATCTGCAACTTACTCTGGAGCCTTTCAGCTCATCCACAACATCTACACCTCCCTTTGTCAGGTTACAAAAAGTCAGTATTTCTGGTTTCTCTCGCTCGCTCGAGTCAATGTCAATCTTGTTATTAGAATGAAGAGTAGATAACAGAAGCACATTCTTGCCTTTCCTTGGAATGTACGACATTAGCACACCAGTTTTTGAAAATCCAAACATACTGCTATGCTGTGGCACGTCTTTCATGTTGAGAAACGAAGGTGGGATTTCTTTCTTGTTTTTCCGCAATGTACCTACCCACCATTGTGATTCTCTGTTCGAGAAGGCGTTTCGCCAATGGCACAGAAGTAAAGTAGTTGTCCAGTGTGACATTTCTTCCTGTGTTCAGGACTGGAGCCACAATATGCACTACAAACACTTTCTGCAGAATTGTCTACTTTATGAGGGCCTTCAGGCTGCCGACCTGCATATGTTTCCAAGTTGGTTGTGTAGAATGTGCGTCCATCTACGAGGGAATAAGTTTTTATCCCATATTTAGCAGGCTTACTGGGAATGTATTGTCTGAACCCACACTGACCTCGAAATGCATCTAACATTTCGTCCACAGTTGCATATTCCCCAATATGGTAATATACCTTAGAACGACTGACAAAATCATCAAAAAGTTTTCATATAGGTGCTAAATTGTAAGTTGCTATTCTCAAATGCCTGTCAATTACGTCATCAAAACATAATGCACGAAGCAATAAATAAAACAATCTTACAGTCACGGTAGCTCTAAAACACTCTGGCGCAATCCCATCATCACTCCACAATTCTTCTACATTTACATGTTGAGCTTTCTTGACTCCAGCAAGTTAAGAAGTAAAAATATACTGTACGTTGCTGCCCCTTCCTCCCGCGCGATGCGATGACCAGCCGGCCGACCTGAATGCCCTTTCCCGTTCCCCTGCTTGTCGGCGACCCGCCTGCCTCCTTCACTCCAGCGGGTGCCGGCCAACCACTCAAATAAGGCAGTTCACTCACTCCTTTTTCATCATGTGCGCGCCGTAACGTTTGTGCAACTGATTTCTCATGCCCTTGGATATGGTAATCTGTCTTTGTGCCTGTGATATCAAGATTATACGTCGTGTTTATTTAAACTTTATTACGTTTTCAGTTTTGTTAACTAAATGCTATTAAATAGAATTACCATAATGTCATTTAATGATGTATAGACAGTAATGTTTATAAATCATTATTCTTTTAACAAGTGAAAGCAGGACAGTTCATAATTGACACTACCAAATGTTGGCTGCATGTCTCAGATATGCGCGGCACACGGTAGGACACTTGACAACAGCGCGTCTGGTGTGAGTCACTAGTCCACACGTGCGCTCGCACCCACACACATGCACGCACACGCAATGCAATCGGCTCGTCCGTAAATAACAGCTGTGGATATACTTGTATACGTCGGCGAGAAGAAAATGTGAAACAGCATTGTGTACATTTAAAGTTTTTCTGTGAATGTGCTATCCCAGTTTATTAACAATGATCAACATCTTGATGTTTGTAATTGTTTACTGTTGATGAACTAATTGAAACTGAGTATCAAATACTCTCTCCATGCAAATTGGTGGAGTGTAGTTTATTTTAACACAGCCAGTCGAGCTAGAGAAGGGAAAGAACTGCAAAACAAAGGGAGTAGCATCCCACCTGCTGAGCGAGCGTCAGGAGCTGTGACTATGTAGTGGTCAAGGCGAGGGAGCGTCAGGAGCTGTGACTATGTAGTGGTCAAAAAAGGCACAAGTGACATAGGTTAGACACGTCGTGTATGTTACTTTTGAACTAACCAGTTTCTAGATATGTCCTTGAGCACACAAATTACCGTACACGTGTGAGTGGTCGCTCGCTGCAAAGACAGGTGCCAGGAGGCAAACAGCTTTATAAAAACATATGTTGTGCCAGCTAGATTTACCGTTGCCGGCAAAGTTTGTGCCTGTAGTGTCGAAGAAAAGTCTTAGATGACAACCATTACATACATTCATTGCAGAATGTATGTGCCTATTGAGATAAAATACTATTTCAATCAACAACGTTGCGATAGTATCTTGTAAATAGTTTTGAAATGTCAACATTGCTGGCACTTAATTTACGTTGACAATATGAGTGTTTCATTATCATGATTTCATGCTTGATGTTTAGGTACAGGAAGGTCGTATAGTAGAACCCCAATTTAACGAAATGCCATGGGACCCGAAAATGTTTACTCTAAATCAATGTTTTGTTAAATCCGACTTCACTCCCCCCCCCCTAAAAAAATACTTAAATCCGCAGGCATGTTTCGTCGGAATTTAAGGAAATAAAAAAAAAAAAGTATATTGGCTCAAAACAATAACAAAATGCATTTACCATCAACAGGTAAGCCATAACCGTTAAAAGAAGGAAAATCTGCGAAAATACTTATAAAACTTTCAGTGCAACGCTCGGCGAGCGTGCGCATTGTGAGTTAGGCCGTCCTTGCGTGCGCCATCAACTTCAGTACCACCGGCCTTGTTTGTGACATGAAGAGTAGTGCACATGTTGGTTTTTTTTTAAACAAGAATTTGAAACTTTTGGACGTAAAAGGAAAATGAAGGAAGCATATACCAAGTTTTGAGTAGCTATAATTTTGTGATTAATTTTTAGCAGCTCATTTGCATGCTCTTCAGAGCATTTTTTAAAACATGTTTGTAGTGATAAAGCAACAAAATTTTACAGAGCACTGACCATATTATCTAATTCACAATGGATAGGTGAATACACATTTGAACACTTAATAATAATAATAATAATAATAATAATAATAATAATAATAATAATAACAACAACAACAACAACACACAGCCCAAATTATTCGGTAAGTAATGCAAAATTTCAGTGGTTTGTTTATATACAATGCCTATGGTTACAATATTGAATGGAATATAGGGCTTGGGTTAGTGAC
The DNA here is from genome assembly GCA_003012365.1 of Medauroidea extradentata. Taxonomy (NCBI): domain Eukaryota; kingdom Metazoa; phylum Arthropoda; class Insecta; order Phasmatodea; family Phasmatidae; genus Medauroidea; species Medauroidea extradentata. The sequence continues at coordinate 15,064 of PNEQ01000472.1, forward strand.
AAAGAATGTATTGGAAGTAAGCATGTGTCACATTTTATTGTGAAATCTTAGATAAAAAATATGCATGGTTTATGGCATTGCCGTTCTGTAAGTACACTAAACCCCCAATTTTACGAACCCTGGATTTAACGAAGGTAGCGATTCTACGAATACAATCTCAGGAACCCTCAAAACATAACAAAATTATATGACAAAAAAAAAATTGTAAGGAATAACGTTGACAATGAATAAAAAAAATGTATCTAATTCACGGCATTAAAATATGAATTGTAGAGTTGCAGTTATTACTTGGTAAGTCACAATATTAAAAATAAAACAAAAATAGCGAAAATCCGTTAAAAAATGCGGCAGTGACAGTTTGAAAACCGCGCGGCACCGCATCCTGCGCCAAGCCGGCCGGCCTGTCTCCAACTACGACGTATTAGGATCTATATTGAGGTCGTACTAGAGACGCAAAGTTCCAGCGCATGCGCATATGCTCATTTAACTATAGTACAGCCTCCATCTAGGCTGTTTCACGGCTTCTTATATCTCTCTCGTCTCGCGCCGAATGAGTTTACTTCTTTACACGAACCCTATAAATAATAGCGTGACATTTTTCTTTATTGCGTTAACACCATACGTACTTAAAACAATTAACTTGGCGCATAATTTTCTTAAACAATGCGTTACTGCGTGTCGTAAAACGTGCGTTTCACAAGTGAGCACGATAATAGCGCTACCTATTATCCAAGTGTAGAAACATTTGTCTCCGAGTATGTCGAACTTGGAAAATAAATAGACGTTCGTGTATTACGTAATCCCGGAACTCCTAATTTATTTTTACCGCATATACTGACTGTGAAAGTGATTATTTTAAAAACGTCACAAAATGGCGTTTTTGGAACAACGTCGGTATATGCTACGGTGCCGCTATCTATCTTACATCTTGTGAACGTTCGTACAGTTGCGCTATCTGTCCGCTCTGTACGCTACTAGTATCTACGTTCTCGTACAATTCATCAACAACGCCGAGGGAATGTTTTTACGTTAAGTTATATAAAACTGCGCAATGAATAAATACATCCGCTTATTCCTTCTTTCTTTGGTGTATAACTTACAAGGGACTTTTACTAGTAAGGAATTCCTACTGTTTTTTTTAATTAAACGCTACGCAAATCGGGCTATTCGCGCGTGAGAAGGCAATCGAAAGTTCGGTTATCTCATTTTTTAAGGACAAAGGTCGATTATATATATTGTTCAGCGGTGTTCTTTTGATCGTAAGACGTCTGTCTATTGATATAAATTTATATTTCAACTATCACTTGCGTTATTTTTCCGATTCCGTTAAGTGCTACGGGAGTCGGTCTATTCGCTCGAGAGAAGACACTGGGAATCTTGATTTTCTCATTTTTTTTAGGAAAAGGATTGGTCATATCTATTATTTAGCGGTGTTCCTTTGATCATAAGACGTCTGACTATTAATATAAATTTATATTTAAACTATCACTTGCTTTATTTTCCCGTTAAATGCTACGGGAGTCGGGCTATTCGCTCGAGAGAAGACACTCGGAATCTCGATTTTCTCATTTTTTTTTAGGAAAAGGATTGGTCATATCCATTGTTTAGCGGTGTTCTTATTGATCGTAAGACGTCTGACAATTGATATAAATTTATATTTAAACTATCACTTGCTTTATTTTTTCGTTAAATGCTACGGGAGTCGGGCTATTCGCTCGAGAGAAGACACTCGGAATTTAGATTTTCTCATTTTTTGGTGACAAGGGTCGGTCATATCTACCGCTCAACAGTGTGACGTCTGGCTACTGATATCAATTTATGTTTACATTATTACGTTAATTAATTTCCCGCAAAACGCTACGGAAGTCGGGGCCTAGAGGCACTTTGCAGAAAAAATGTAATTTAAAAATTTTCTATTAAGTTGGGGGGGGGGGGGGGAGCAAAAATAAGCCGCTATTGAATTTACGAAGGTAGCGATTTTACGAATGCGATGAGAGGAACCGTGAGTATTCGTAAAATCGGGGGTCTAGTGTAGTATCTGTACACACATGTTAAAGTTAATTAATTTAATACAGTGCAGTTGTTTGGCTGGGCAACATATTTCAAATACTTTTAGTTTAATTATAAGGCCATAATACTAATAATTGTGTATATATATAAAAAAAAAAACTTTTATATAGAGAAATACTGGAAAAGCTCTAATCGGATCAGGAAATCGGCAAGAATGACAACAGATTATCAGCATTGGTATAATCAGTAAAACAGGTGATCAGCTCACCTCTATAAATAATTATAAAAATTGTAACACTGTCAGATTTAAACAGGGCAAATCTTCCACTAAATTACCACTAGCACGCTGCAACAAAAAGGGAGTCACTTTCTCTTGCTGAAGAGCAATACTCAGAATTAAGACCTCTTCCAGACAATGGCCCTAACACGGCCAGTATCCCAAGCTTCTAATCCTGGAGAAAGTGAGTAAGAGATTTTGGTCAGCGCTTAACATGCAGGTCTTTAGTGGCAACATGATATAAGTATGAAGCAGCACCAGAACGAAGGGGCAGGGGAAACGGGAGATCCCCAAGAAAACCCACCGACCAACGGCACCGCCAGGCACGATCCTACATGCGAAAATCCGGTGACTGACCCTGCCAGGAATCGAACCCAGATCACCTCCTGTGCTTTTAACTGCTGTTACATGCATACATCCCAAAAGAGCAGGTCGAGTGAGTGGGAGAAATTTCACAAACCACACTAGTTGTTGCCATTTCAAAGCAAATCTCACGGACCACAAGTGGTGGGTAAATTTATGAGTACTTCCCATCCTCTGCAAACCAAAGTGTATACATCATTTAGCTCGTCTTTGCATCCCCTACAGCATGACGTTGAGCGTTAAATGTTTTTCATAAGACATCCTGCATACATATTAAATTATAAGACATCACACACCAGCAGGTGTGTACAATAGCACTGCCAAACCTAAACTGGTCGTATCTCAGGTGTAATTCACAAAATTATTTTCACTTTAAAGCTTTATTTTCTTATTCTAGCCAGCAGAAATCAAATGAAACTTTCTGGATTATCAATCTTTATTATGTCATCTCGATTTTCAAGAAAAACGTAGTTGAATAGGTGTGGAGACAACATAAGCAGGATCAAAAATGACAAATTTTAGCTGGGTGAAAAATACTGCTTTCCCAAAATAGTGAACACTGCAACTGGCCCAAAAATATAAACCAAATGAACAGACACTGCCTTCATTAAGAGAAACAATATTTACCTGTAATTCCTGTAAGTATTGGGCATTCATTAACTCTGGAGAAAATGCTTGAACAATAAAGGCATCCAACTCCGGCTTGCGGAGAACTGGTTTGCTTAAAGTCATTATGTACCTATAAAAAAAGTCACATTACAATTATGAACCATGTGGTACTAATAAAATATTTTTACAATCAGAAGAATAAGTTTGCACAATTCTTTTCTAATTCCATCGGTTTACATTAATTAAAACCAATATGAATACAAACAGGGCAGCTACAAACTGTTGAGAATATAATTCCCTGACTTTACCCACATAAATTAAAAATTTTCCTTGACCTAATAACTTTTTTTAACCCAAATATTTATGCTTACTAAACAAAACGATTATTCTTTGTCCAATTCAATGCAATTTGCACATAGTACAAGTTTAATGTACGTCTAATATAACATTTGTGTTGTTTTTAAAACCATCCTTGCAATGGGGCAAGTTAAAAATCAAATAAGTATTATGGATATATGCCGTTGCAGCAAATTGTGAGTCAAAGCAAACCAGACAATACATGCAGACAAACATAAAACAGGGTGTCTACCAGATTGTAAAAGTAAAATTTAGTGACCTTTTAGTGACTACCTTGAAAATCTGTTCAAACAGAATTAATTAATAATCTTTCAAGTGCAACACGGCTGACAATTTTCATTATGTTTCCTCCAACTGCTGATAGCGAGAAGAATGTCCAATTTTAAAATGTGTAATTAATATAGACCTAAATTTAACTTGCCTTTATGAAGATGACTATGAAAACTAATATAGAAACTAATTATTTATTTTAGTTGCACAGTGCGCGAGAAATACTAGTAGTGTAAACATGCACGTTTGACAAATGATTCAACATGAATCAAACACCCGAAAATAATTTTAGTGACTTATACCAAAATATACTACAAATTAGTGACTATTGTGGGACTTTCGTGACCTTTTTCAAAAATCGTGACTTTTTCGGGACTTTCGTGACTTTAGTGACCTAGTAGACACCCTGTAAAAAGAAGCAACCAAACACATCCTTTTGTTTGTCTGCACGTATTGTCTGGTTTTGTGTGACAAACCATTTGCAGCAATTATGTATGTCCAAAATACTTCTTCGATTTGTATGAAAAATTCATGCCTCAGAAAATACTGATAACATAGAAAAAAAAATACTAACTACATATTTTGTGTTTTCTATTTTTGCAGGTTTATGAAGTATGCTAGTAATCAAATAAAAATTAAAACTGATAGTTACAACTCTTATGTACATTTTGATGATAAGATTTGTACCGTAATACCCAACTTATGGCTTCTCACATTCGACCAATTAAATGTACATACTAACTTCATGTAGGCCTACTACACGAATAAAATATTTGTGTAAAAAATTCTTGCCTGAAGGAACAGAGATTCAGTAGTTTACACAATATAAATAATACATTTTGTATACTCTAATCCTGCATGTTGAACTAAAATATTTACGTAAATCAAAATTACAACAGACAGTTGCAACATTTGTAAATTATTTAAATTGACGTAAAAAATTTAGAGTACGCAATACCAAATGTATACCGTAGCTTGTTACATTGGGAAATTAAATTTACCATTTCATGTAGAACACAACTAAATTATGTGGGGAAAATCCTTATCCCATATCCCATAATAAACATATTTCATGATTACATACAACCAACAAAAAGCACAGTACCGTACAGGAAAAGAGAAAAGAAAAAAAAAAGAAAGAAAAGAAAAAAAAACTTGAAAAATGTGATTTTATGAGTATCGTAGAGGTATTCACTGACAGATACTGTGAAGTGTGCTTGCGGCTGTGCCCACGTAAAGCAGTACTTTAATCTGATTTTGTAACTCTAGAACCTCATAGCTCACCCCCCCCCCCCCCAAATAGAGTTTTCCTCTTCCATCTTCAGTCATGTTAAGTTCTTCTCCCTTGACACCTCACCTATCATATTCACAAGCAAGCAAACACACATTGCTCTAAAAATAGAATTCTGCCAGCCCTTTCTACCATACCTTCTTTCCAATAGTCGACTGTGTGTTACAAATTGAAGTTGATGAAAACAAGAAAGAAAGAAAACAGCACGGCAGGATGCAAGTTTCCTTTCTCACGTCACAAAAGTTTGCGGTATCATTTATAAAGCCATTGCTGCTTTTCACACATCCTAACTAAGGGAGTTTAGTGCACATAGAAAAAAAAAGCCAAAGCAGACACGCTATCAGCCTTCTGCATGAGCAGGAAGCGTCCGGCAGCAAAACTGTTAAAAGATTATGGACAAAAGTGGCATATAAGATGCAGCGGGCCCAGCTATTTGTGGCTTTCTTCCCAGAGAAGATAGTACCGTGATGTCCGGTGAAAGGCACCAGATGCGTCTTCATGCTTGCCAGTCCACTTTACTCCATTTATGTAGGCCTAATTTTAACTGATTTTAACTATTGCTTTTCGAATTCCGGAAAAGGAGATGGGGCGGGGAAGTTTCCCAGACTTCTTCAGGCCACTAAAATTCCCTGACTATTCCCTGTTTTCCAGCCCTGTCGCCACCCTAATTTTTTTTCAGCTAGTAGTACAAGAATCTAGCTGTCACAAATCAAATAATACCGAACTATAGGTTTTTCAGATTAATATAGAAACACTTACCTCAGCACTGTTGCCATGACAAGTAGATGCTGGGGCACATATGCTGGATTCAGCATTAGTGGTGTGTCAGATCGCATGCATGTAAGGAAAGCACGGAGACGTCTACGTTTATCATCAATGGATCCACTGAAAAATAGAAATGTTTTTGAGGTTAAACAATAAGCAAGTAGTATTTCAAAGTAAAACTGTAAGAACTGCAAAGAAACTCACCCAAACCAGAGACGCTGGATGGTGGGCACACCCCAGCCAATCTGCTCAGCTTTTACCATATCAGGGGACTGGTAAGGGTTATTCTTTGACCAAATCCATTCTTTTACTTTAAGATCTGGTATTTCACACTTCTCATGATCTAGTCACAAAATAAAAAAACACAATCAGAAACACAATAAATATAGACCGAAAAGATTAATTTTTTAAAACTCACCTATGTGTCTAATGGAAATAAAAATACACACAATAAAAATACAAAACACACAAACCTTGCTCATAAGGTACTCGGTTCGTACAAACATATTTTCGGAAACAGTGAAAATTTTTAAAAATTTTCGTACAAACGTAATAAGAAAAAAAAAGTGCAGTGAAACCTAGTATTTACGTTCTCTTTTCAGTTTTCCAACGACTTGCACTTTTTTTCTTCTGGTCCCGCGTGTTTGCTGTTTAATGCAATGTTAAATATTCCTGCATATCACATCATAAAAATTTTATTTTTCCCGCTGTTTACGTTTTTCGCCACCCGAAGACAACATAAACACAAGAAGTCAAGTCACAGATGACAAAGAAAGGACTTCTAAAATTGTTTAGAAATAGAACAGAGGAGAAACACCACAGCCAAGTTGATCACGTGCAAAACCATAGAAAAATTACAGTGATTGCGTGTAATGTTTGTGCTAATAGCACAATAAATCCAAGACGGTGGCAAGAGAATTGCCGCAGTTACTCCTATTGATTGTCTCGAATGCTATTGATCACTGTATTCACGTTGGCAACACTGATCTCTCTACATGCATTCATTTGTCTTTGTAAATGAAAATAATGGTAACTTTAACCTAAAAGTTTTGAAACATGTTTGAAAAGGTTTTATTACAAATAGTTGTGTTTTAAAACGATTTCCATTTTAGTGCAGTGCATGTAGATGGTTATATAACGGTAATGTAATGGGAAAAAAAAAAAAAATTACTAGGCTACATTTTCTATTAAAATAAAAAATAAATTGAAAATCCTGGAGAAGTGCAAAAAATTTGTAGGAACATGTGTTGATCCGAGTAAAGAATTTTCAATTCCCGTTCAAATGCATACTATTACTGTCTAAATTCATGGTAGCATTGCAAAAAATTTAAAACTGCCGAACATTGTTAACAAAATGGAAAGAAAAAAAACTTTACATTTTAAGATGTTCTTCTCAAGTGGTACGTGCACATTGGAGAATCTTCCCATACCAGTATTTTCAATTCCAGTATTGGTAACCAGCACTGTGCACATTTTATGTGACAAAACATGATAAACGCATTGCTTGCATGCGCAGTATTAGTTACTAAATAACCAGCTAAATGAGTATTTAGAAATTTCCCTTCGTTTACATTTTCTTGCTATTTAAACTTTAATGCCCTGTCCCCCTGAAAAGTGTAAATAAAGGGTTTCACAGTATGAAAAAGTAATAAAATACAGCCGGAAGACTGCAGCAACTAAAAACATACAGATACTAAACAGGAAATAATTGAACATGTTACACTGTAAAATAAAGACATATGCAGTGAAAATTTATTAATGTTAACAGTCAATCGCATGCCAGATGAGTTAGATTCTTTGAAATTCAACAGCCTTTGGTGTACTTTTTGTAAGCTGCCTGCCAAGACACGCACGCGCAGTACGGTAACAAGTAACGGTGAAAGCCAATTGGTGGTGCTGTGACTGGCCGATAATTCTTGGAGTAGGCGGAGTCTTGAAAGGACTAAGAGCTGGCTCTATTGTTGCAATTCAAGTGCCATTTACATACAAAAAGTAAAAATTATCTATAAAAATAAGGCTTTGTAATACACTAGCCACGTTTTCCCGATTATGAGTCAGTAAATGTTAACCAGCATTGATCAAACTCATCCTTTGAACGTGTCAAAGCAATATGTTTCAGTCGATCCATAATCTGGATTTAAACAAATTTCAGCTGGATCACTACAGAAACAATTCTAGTAGAAATCTCCTAGTTACTTCATAAAACGCTATCATGTAGTGCGTTTTCTATCATTCTTGCAGGAATCAAATAACGTGCATTTTAAATTTTGCTCCCAAATTATAATGTACTTCATAAATATACGAGTGATGTTATATGTAAGTCATGTCATAAGAAATATTGAATTCCAAAAGACAGTAAAGCATGTCAACATTTGTGAACAATTCAACATGGTGGAGCCATTTATCAATGTTTTTCCATTATGTTTTCCTTTACATGTAGTACATAAAGCGATGGTTACAGTACTTTAAAGTGAAGGTGGCTACTTTTCATTATATTATGAATACCTCATTAATATAAGACTTACTATTTTCCAGCCAAGATTTTTAAATGTTCGTTGCAATGGGAGTTTACATTAAGAATGTATTGGTTTGTGAACACACACCATTGCTCATGTTTTGTTGACCAAACTTGTGTTAAAAGACAAAGTACAAAAACGGAAAAAACAGAATATGTATTGGATTATGGATTGCAATCCCAGAAACGAGTACAAAAACGGAAAAAACAGAATATGTATTGGATTATGGATTGCAATCCCAGAAACGTCACATTTTGTTGTTGAATGAAACTTGTGTCATGCTATCTCCTGTCATTTGTATGTTGTCTACTGTTTGCTGCTATTTTTCCCAGTTCCTCATTTTATATAAGGAATCTGGTTTTCTTCTTGTCTATCATTTACAACAGGGTGATGTCAAAATCTGACTAAATGCTACTTTTTTCTCCCCCCCCCCCCCCAAAATATGAACAAAATGTGAGTAATGGTGTATTTCCACAAACCAATACATTTTTATTTTCCATCTGAAAATGTAAATACGGGCAATGACGTACTGTGTGCAGTACGTTAAGCCTACATGCAACATCTCTATATGTTTTCCTTTTGTTTTAGATTTAGTTAATTGATGCTTATGCACAGTTTGGGTATGGTTTTGTTTAGAATTTATAATATAATAAATATTTAAATTTAAGTCTAAAGTTTCTCTCGGAGATGTATGAATATGAGCTGCATCACTTGTTAACAAATGCAAAAGAAGAAGGGGAGTGGGGTTATATGGACAAAAATGGTTGAGTCTGTTCGTATGCAATTGTTCGTACAGACAAATTATCAGGAACCTTGATTATTCGTAGAATCAGGGTTTTACTACTGTCAACTGTATTAAAAAAAAGTTCCACTGAACAATAAACTGAAAAAAAAAAATATATATATATATTTATATTAGTTGTAATCTTCCTCTGATGTAATATACATAAATATGTATTGTAGGGAGTGTACGTGTGAAAAGTGATGCAAAGTTGAAACTGTCCAATACCACTAAAAATAATTGATATAATATATGTATGTCCTTTAACAATATACTTCTTCAAGAAAGCAGTATTAGAAAATGACGGAGTGAGAACTGTAGGGTGCTGAAAAACTGAAAATATTTCCTCTCAAGGTACCAAAAATAGAAAATATGTAACTTATGTAATCAACCACTGTTTATCTGGTCATTCCATGTGAAATCAGCAAAGTTTTAATTTTTTGGTTGCTTGACTATTTTGTATTATTTTTATAACTTAACTACGGTTACTATAATGTTTCAATAGGCGAAAACCATTTTCATTAAAATTTTATCTCTCACCGTATTGGATATATGTTCTTTTATGCGGTGGCCCGCGCAGCAAAATCAGCTGTTGCAGCCATCTACAAAATAATAAATATTTAATTTCCCATTAAAGTTATGTAATTTCCGTTTCTACCAACTTGCAGATAAGGGTTCACGCTTTCTTGTGATTACTATAAACACAACTTTCTTACATACTAAACTTTTATTACAAGGGCTTAAATTTTGGGTTTTAGAAGCTTAAAACAGTCATTTTTAACACCTTGTAACTCAAAAAGGGCTATAAACCATACACTTGTATATTTTTTTATTAACACCCTGGGTACCCCTCTTTGATCTCATGCATTCAAACCACCGTGTTTTTTGACCCTAGCAGTGATATAAATTTTTAAAAATCAAATATTTTCAAAAATTGCCAACTTTCCAGTCATATAAACTGAAAAGGGCTGAATGGAAAATTGTTTTGCTTTGCAGGTATAAACTCCTGTTGGTATGTAACCAATCCCCACAGAAAAAGTATTGTGGTTCAAACTGGTTAAAAAGTTATGAACACTCAAATATCTTCAAAAATCACTTCAGGCTTTCAGAAGTTTAAAAATAACCATTACTTTTATCATGTGTCGTACAAAGGTCTTTAAACATCAAACATTTGTATGTTTTGTATTAGTAGCTTGAGAAATAGTCTTTCACCCTGCACACTTAATCTATCATTATTATACACACTTTATGAAAAAACAAAATTCTCAAAATTGAAACACTTGCAGCTATCAAAAAAAGTTATACATTTTTTAATTTGTTAAGTTCAAAATGTAACTTATTAATCAATCTAAATTCAGTATCATGCTGAAAAGTGACAGTTCATAACTTGTAATCATCCCAAAATTACTTAGAAACCAAACTTAAATTATTCAAGAATTACTTATTGAAATGTTACTTGAAATGAAGTTATTACTTAACCAAGCAAAACAGGAAATAAATAATAAAAATAATTAAATTATTTGACCTACCCTACTTTTATGTTTATTCCTTACTCTACCATGGTACTTATTTCGTATGATTTTTTTTTTGAGATGAGTGTTCATTTTCATTGATAGGTAGGTGTTTTTTTCTTCGGAAATATTATACACTCTACCAGTGGCAGTTGAAAACTCAATAGGTGTTAAAATATCCAGAATGTTTTTCTTTTCCACCCACACGACATCCTTTTCTTCAAGTTTGAAGGTGGTAGATGGTCCACTTGGATGAAAAAATACCACTTTAAACGTCGTCATGCTCTTCTGAAACCTCTAGCACTTTCGCAATGAACCACTGATCACCATACACACAAGCAATGTAGTCTAGGAGTTTGATTTTGATCTTTTCTCCACTGTTGATATTTGCAGCACTGGTTATCTTGAACACAAAGTTGGACTGTTCGAAAGTTAAAGAGACTCTACTTATCTTTAAAGTGGTCTGGTCTTGAGGAATGAAGCAGTGATGTTTTCGTGCCTGGGGCACTTGCAAAGCTTCTGAGAATCTTAAATTAAGATTTCTTACCACTTCTTCAACTTCTTCTATAGAAACAAAGACAAAGTGTATGCCCTTTATATTTTCCTTGCAGAACTGTACATTGTCTCTGGTGTTGTGATGTGGTTTTGTAGTAGTGCGCTGTAGACTTGCTTTTGCAACTAACCGTTTCACTGTACCCGCTACGCCATCACATGGCCCTTTGCCATGACTTGAAGCAAAAAAGTGTCATTCTGCCTGGAGGCCAAAATCATCTTGATGTTTACAGAAATTCACAAAGTTTTTCCTGTTTTTGTACTGTTGGGCAGCAGCATCTGAGAAATAGATGACTTTCTTGATACTACAGTTGATATCAGACTTTATGATTAGTATCAACTTTTTCTGAAATGCATAAACTGTAGCTGTGTTGTGGTTTAAACAGTCACTAATAAAGCACACACTTCGACAGCAGATATGTCCATCATCTTTGTAATAAATACAAAATGGGTGTAATGTTGCCTGGCTGTTCACCCAGTTATAACTTTGTACCTCGTCTTGTATCACGAATGAGTAGTTTTCTGCAAAGTCGCCAACAACACCACATTCATTAGTTTGTACATTTTTTTTTATTTTAAAAAACTTTGATTGCATTTTTGCTACATAGTGATGGATTTTCAATGTGGCCATTTTGCTTAAGAGATTTTCTTCAAACTCTTCATAGGTCGCCACTACTGTCACAAGATCACAGCGATCTTTTGTGACCCACTGGTGGTAAGTTATAGTTTCTTCTGAGTTTTCCAAGTTAAATTCGTTTCGAAGAACATCAACTGGTGGGCAATTTATGCACTCCCCAAGCATACACTCTTGATTTTCAATATCACACACCATCTTTCTTATGAGGTCCGTACAGCTACCAAGTTTTGCTGCACTCGTCATAAGTTTAACATTTTGATGAGTTATACAAACACACACACTATGTGTACCACAAGGTCCTGCAAGAATACACCACTTTGGACGTAGAATACAAAACTTGGAAAATCCAACTTTCACATTTGGATGGCTCTCCTTGAAATTAATGTACAACTCTTTCAAATTACAAAGAATCAGTCGTTTTTGTTTCAACTGCTTTTTACCCTCAAGGCGAACTGATACAGTATCTTTCATTCCAGGACATTACCTACTTACATCATCATTTTCATAAAACTGGGTGATCAAATCTACAGTGTCCTGTGACAAAGTTTTACCTGGCTTCTTCAAGTTTACTTCAGGTATGATTCCAAATTCTTTCACAAGGTCCTGGGTTTTTCTAACAAGGTAGACAGAAACTCCAAACTCTTTAGCAGTTTTCTCAATCGTCCAACTTTTAGGTGCCACA
>PNEQ01000472.1:28684-41897 GCA_003012365.1 Medauroidea extradentata
TAGAAAATTATGTTATAAATACTTTCTACACCGAAAAATGTTCTATGAAGCTTCCAAACTGTTAATTTTTGTCTTTAGTTTCAAATTCCCGAGCAAATACTTCAGTTTCCCGTACATTCACGCACATTCCCGTATGTTAATAAAATTCCAGTACATTTCCAGTACTTCCCGTATTTTCCCGTCGGGTGGACACCCTGAAATATGCAATTTGATGTTATGTGTGATATTTCTCACATCTGAAATCCAAGTCGGCGTCCATTATTTTCCCGCATGCACCTATTTTTTTTAATGGTCAACTGAATTACGGAGTTTCAAGAATCCACTGTTTTTAAAAAGGACATCTACTCACCACCCTTTGATTTATCCTTTTCTTTCTCCTTCCCCTTTGTTGCCATGTAGACATAATGATGCAAATTAAATAGAATTGCATAAACCATCTGTCGCACTGGGCGATACACTAGGTGAATGCTTGGAATTTCTCGATGATTTTCATCTTCCATCATTACTGGCAACTTTATTTCCCCCTGTAATCAGAAAACAACAACACTTCAAGAACACTGAATACTCACTTGGCTAAGTGTTAACCAAACATAAATGATACCATCTCCCTTCTACAAAATGTGCTCAATAATTATACAGCAAATTTCCAGTTACTGAAAATTGTTACAAGCATAAATACTCTTAATCTGGGTAACATAATTTTCAACTAAACGAAAGTAAAAATTAATGAATTAATTTTCATTATCTCTCACTAAAGATACCAAACTTGATGAACTGCAATGGCGAGATGTCAAAACATGATAAAGGCTGATAGTAACAACCAACACTCTCTCTCTCTCCCTTAACGCTAGTGGGTGACAGAAATCTTAGAGTGGCACCACTTGCATCCAACTCGTGCACACCATTGTGGGTCTGAAGAGTTATTGAGACTTGTATTTTTCACATAAAATTATTAAAAATGATATAGGTAGCAACTTAATATAAGACAGAGACTGGCACAAGCACTCACAGGTAGGTATTCTTGGATAAACACATACATAAAATTGGACAACATATTTTTATTCTTGAATCCATTGCAGCCCATTCAGTTTTCCACTACAATGATAGAGTGGTAAGAACTACTGGACCATCTGATACCGTATTTACTTGAATACCCCTCGCACAATATTTTGTGACATCTTTGCTGAAAAGGTTTCATGCACTGCTTTTTCGAAAGGAAAAAAATTGGCAACACCGCGTTCGGACATGACGTGGCAATGCTGCTGGGTTCCAGCAATAGTAGCACTGTTCTTACATGTGAGTTCCGGTGCACGCTCTGCACTCAGTAGTTGCTAGTCTGATATTTGCTGTACGTGGGTAGCCATATAGATAAGTTTGCACCTGCTGCATGTAAAATGACAATGAAAGAAATGAATTCACGATCGTTTACTGTTGCAGAGTAGTTAAAAACAATCAAATACTACGAGGACAGCAATGGTAGCACCAGTGAGGCAGACATGCAAAAAAATCAGTTAATTTTTTCTCTCTCTAAATAATACTGAATTATTTTGTTGATTCCAGAGATCATAATTTGATTTTGCAGCATATATTGTTCCTTTTCCTTATTCACATGCAAACCTGTTAATTAGTGTTTAACATAGCCCTAGCATCGTTAATGAATGTACACAAAACAAAGGTGAGAAGGCAACCATTACATTCATTGTTTTTGTTACATTTTAAATGTTCCAACACAACAAATAATGTACCTAAAATATTTTAATTACGTTGTCTTTAGTGCACTTAGGACTATGATGCATACTAAACTTACTAGACGCCCAATTTTACGAAAAAATGTAGCAATTTTACAAATGTACTCTCGGGAACCATCAAAAGATAGTAAAAAATGTTAAAAAATGTAATTACTTTGGGCAAAACTTAAATTAATTGCGTGCACATCTTTTGTTTACAAACTATTTAATTTATTTTCATTCCGGAGATCTCGTGGTGATACACAGAAATGTCATATTTCACACATCCGCACGGAATGTGTGTTACTGCCAAGAAATAAAAAGTGTGCTATTGGTGGGGCGAGCGTCTGGAAATATAAACACGACTAAGCAATTGTTATAAATGGCATGAATCAGGAACTAATTGACGACACTGTTATTGCATTAACTCGACTGAGTGTTGCCATGCACACACAATATCTGAACGTGCCATCCATTTCTATAGATATAAATTCACGTTCTAATTATGACTAGCCTTATTTTTCAGTAAAACAGTACATATAGACTAGATGTTCATGACTGGTGTTCTAATTTTTTTCAGGACAAGTGTGAGTCAAATTTACCATTCAGTCATCAGTATCGTGATTTACGTGTATATTACTAATAAGACTACGGGATATTAAGAGACATTCGTAATTACAAGGGTTTCGAAGACCGCCGTCAGTTTGTATATGCAGTTTATTGTACAAACATTCGGTCAATACGAGTGGAACCACGAGTACTTTTGTAGATAAGAGGAATTCAGAGTCATCTAAATATCGTGCAAAATGTTTATTTCTTTTTTAAAATTATTAGTAAATACATATATTATATAAGCACATGTAAGATTCTCCATTTATCAGCATACCGTACAAATCGTGATATATGGCAATGGTGGAAATGAAAATGTGTCTGGCAACGGTGCCGTGACTTGTTCGGCCTTGATTGTTATAGATGCCATCTTGGTACTGCAATCCAAAATAAAATGAATTTCGCCAGTTGAAGCACAGCATCACTTGTGTGCATCTTGTTTATATAGTGATGATAAACGGCACTGTGCATGTTATACTGCAAGAAGTTAAGACGTCACGTTAACAAATCTTAACTTGCTCTAGTTGTTTCTTGAACACATTAAGTTTGTCAGATCACTGCAACTATTCAAACAAACTTTATTGGGATCACTTTTTAAACACCTGAAGTTGAAATTTAACATTAACTAACATGAACACAAGTTCATAAACTAATTTTGTCATTCTCGATACTTAAGGCCATGTCGCTTAGTTTCCTTCACTGGTGTTTGGAGACAGCAAGCAGGACAAGGAGTTCCTCTTGTGCTAAACAGATATCAGCGCACGAGCGCTATCTTAGACCGGGAAAGGAAAGGGGGTGAGTCCCAGGAGAGGTAGTGGAATGTTGTTAATCCAATTTGTCCAGGGAGGAGTGTGGTGTGATAGAAGGTCATTCCCTCACAGCAGGGTTTGACACGAGATTTCCTTTGTGGTATAATGCAGCTTTGGGTATCTGAGGTAATACTGTAGTAGCTGGGCTGATGGTTATACCTCTCCATTCCCAAGTCCTCACGAGTTATACCAGGATACTGTAGCGTTGCAAATGCCCCGATGCCACACGTCAATGATTAGCTCAGCGTCACATTAACAAATCAAAGGCGTGGGTTCTTATAACGTAGCACAAGCAATGAAAATGGCGGAACTCTCACAAATTTTGGGGTTTATTACATGACGTTACAACTTTCGAAACTTATACAGCACTTCAAATTCCGACTGCTGGGAGGCACCTTCTGAGCAAAACACCATCTCAACGACCTAAAACAGCGGCCGCATTATATAACACATGGCCGTCTCTGCCTATATCTTGCCAACTATTCCTCTGCCTTCACAGAAACTATTGGAGTTGCCCGTCAGTGGTGCCGCCCCGTGGCTACTACAGGAAATCAATTAAAAATATTACATTTTTTCATAGTCAAAAGAACATTTTAAACTTGTAATGTTTCAACATAACTATAAACATGAACACTTTAGTTTCCAAACTAATTAGAGTAGAGCCCTAATATAACATTTCTCAAGGGACCAGAGAAATTTTGACTTAATAAATGGGATAACTTTATAACATGGTAGCTTTATATTGAAAAACATGCCTGTGGACCGAGAAAAGGTAGCTATATAGGCAGGAAAATGTTATAGCTAACTCTCAATTATACGACCCTAGGAATAACGACTTTTTCCCAGGAACCATAGTATAATATATATATATATATATATATATATATATATATGTATATATATATATGTATATATATATATATATATATGTACATAAATTCAAAGAAAATAGCCGAAAAAGGAGTTACACTTATTATAGTTGCAAATTGTTGCAGTTATTTCTCAAAAACTGTACTGCAGCACACTGCATGTTTATACGTTGCTGCCCCTTCCTCCCGCATGACTCGACGGGACGGTCAGCCGGCGGACCCGCCTACTCCTTCCCTTCCCCCGGCCAACCAAATGGTCCATGCCACGACCGCCTCTTCCCATCCACCGGCCTACCACTCAAGGTCATTCATCACATGAGCGCCGTAACTTTTTGCCACTATTTGCCCTTGGATTCGGTAGTCTTTCTTTGTGCGTGTGACATTACGGTTATATGTCCTGTTTATTTAAGCTTTATTAATTTTTCCGTTTTATTAATTGAATAATGTAATTACCATCACTGCATTTAATTATATATAAACAGTAATGTTTATAAATAATTATTCTTACCACAAGCGAAAGCAGGACAGTTCACTATTGACACTACCAAACGTCGGGTGCATGTCTAACGTGTGTGGCATGGGGTAGGACACTTGACAACAGTGCATCTGGTGAGAGTCACTAGCCCACACGTGAGCACGCGCTCACACACACGCAATGGGCTTGATCGTACATCGCAGCTGCGGACTCACTTGTATACATCGATGTAAGGAAAATGAGAAACAGCATTGTTAACCGGTGTAGGTTTAAAGTTGTTCTATGAATGTGTTATCCATCCAAGTTTATTAACAATTATCAACATCTTGACATTACTTATTGTTTACTGTTGGTGAGCAATTTGAAACTGAGTATCAAATCCCTCTCCACGCACATTAGCGAAAGTGTGTAAAAAAACTCAAGTACATAGTACTGGTAGAATCATTATACAAGCAGATTATTTTCACACGGCCAGCCGAGCTTGAAAAGAGAAAGAACTGCAAAACAAAGACCGTAGTAGTGTTGTCACAACATCTCAAGTGCTGTGGCCAGCAAGCAAGCATAACTAGTCTCGCTCGAGTCACATGGACAGGAATGTGTACGGTGCTTCGAGCCAGCCTAAATATTTTCGTACTTTGCAGTCATTTTATGGTTGTACGCATTTCGTGTTACTATGCAGCAGTTTCCTTGCAATTTCAGACATGGATAAGAAACGTATATCTCTTAATCTGTCTACTAAATTAAAAGTTATTCAAGAGTGAAAATCCGTCCTTCAGCAGAGGTGAAATTGGTAGGCGTTACGGTTCTACCTCTTCTACTTTAATCACAATTTTGAAAAATAAGGAATAAAAATCAGTCAGCAGCTGTGAAAGACTGCGCACCAGGAAAAATTAAAAACTTGGTGCCGCAGAACACGTAGATCTGGAGGAAGTTTTGTTTACGTAGTTCTTGCAAAACTGCGCAAAAAGGAAAGCAAACCAAAAATTTATTCGTTTTTTTAAGGAGGTTTTTTTAAAAATTAAATTATGTAGGCAGGTCACTCTGTTCTGGGCAGTCGAGGGAGACGGACATGTGTAGGGTTGTGTAAATTTTGCACGTGGTAAGAGATAAGAGAGGTGAGAGCCATAGGGCTGCGATGGAAAGCAGTGAAAAGACTTTCCAGTAAGTTTTATTATGAATTAACGTTGATCTATTGATGGGAACATAAGGCGATATCGACCGCATGGCCGGCCCACTATTGGTTACAATCAAGGGTTGTCATTTAGTTCAACACGTGCTAGCTTTATTTTTTTGATTCGTTTGGTTAAGTTAACATTCTGTATTACTTTATGTTGCTGTGGACGCGTAAATAATGTATGTAACAACGTAAGTTTAGGTGTGTCTTCTTTTGAAGAGAATAAAAAATGGGCTGTAGATTAAACCACATGTTCAGTGACTATCATTCTGTACGCGTCCACCCTTCGATACCACGTAGAACCACTGAGATGAGACTGTAGCTCACCGCTGAGACCGGAGTGCGTGTGAGAGTTGACATTTGTATACTATAGCATGGGAGGCCCGTACCACCATGTCTAGTGCTGCAATACATGGCGCTTGAGCTACAAAGCAGTACAGCTTAAGGGGTGGATGTATTAATCACAACGATCTAGGCAAGCAGGCGTTCAAGCTGAGGAACTAATCACGACAATCTATACAAGCAGATGTTCAAGCAAATGATCTAACCACAATGATTTAGGCAAGCACAGACGTCCAAGCAGAGGCCTGTTCTAGAACGGCAAACTGGTGAAGAAAACATCATGGGACTCTTTTGCAGGATAGCTATGTGTAGTTGACCAGCTAAAACGTAATGTTTAGGCCATTAGAGGTCTCATGTTCTCGTTTTGCTAGAGTTTGTCACAGAATTTAGCACATCGCTAATATCTTTGTGCTGGATACTGTTAAGTGTTGACGTTCCTGACATTTGAGGGTAATTTGAATGAGCCCGAATGGTATAAAATCATTATTCCGTATATTTGGTGATTTTTTTTTTGTTGAGACAATATTTGCTGTGATTATAGTGGCCAGCGATAGCTTCGTAGACATGTGGCTGCCAATGTGAATAAAAAAGTGGGAAGGTTGAGTAGGTATTTTCTTTGGGTCAAATTGTTGCTGCTGGTGAGCGGTCAGGGTTTGTGACCTACCTCACCTGTTACTAGCAAGACTAGGCTACTGAATGAGTCGGTATTACCAGAGAATATTATAGTTATAGATTTGGGACGACTGATTGTCAAACGCCTTACACAATGTCGATACAGTCAATTATACAGTTAGTTACGGCTGAGTTCAGAGATGGTATGGAGAAGGTATTGAAGGAAACGAGAGGAGTTCAAGGAGATGGTGGAGGAGTACAGTAGAAACTCTATGGATCGTTTTTCAAGGGACCAGAAGAAAAAAATTATGCATGCGGACCAACTATGCATGTGGGCTTGCCTCCATTTTTTACCTAACCTCGAAACTGAAGTTGTACTTTATGTGCTGAGCTGACTGACAAGACAAAACATAAGAAAACTATTTACCAGTTATTATTTACTACGCAACGTAAATTACGAAAAATAAAAAAAACAGTAACAAGGAAATTAGAAACACTACTATCATTATTTTTTAAAATAAATATTACGTATTTACGAGTGCAATCATGAAATTACATTACTGTTACATAACCATCTAAACATGCTGCACTAAAATGGAAATGATCTTAAAACCAGTCTGTTTAAAATAAAACATTTCCAAACACGTTTTGCAAATTTTAGGTTAAAGTTACAGTTTATTGCGCTAAAAACAAAGACAAACTAATGCAAGTAAAGAGATCAAATGTTTCCAACGTAAAAACAGTGATCGATAGAGTCAGAGACAATCGATAGTGCTAGCAGCGGCAATTCTCTTCTTGCCACCATCTTGAATCTATTGGGTCGTGAGTGCAAGCATTACATGCGATCACTGTCATTCTCCTGTGGCTTTGCACGTGATCAACTTCACTGCGATGTTTCTTCTGTGTTCTATTTCCAAACAAGTTTGAATTTTTCTTCTTTCTTCCTTCCTTATCTGTGACTTTGACATCTAGTGTTTATATTGTTTTCGGATGGCGAAAACCGTAAACAGCAGGAAAAATTAAATTTTGATGACGTGATACGCGGAAAATTTAACAGTATATTAATTTGCAAACAGGACCTGAAGAAAAAAGTGCAACTGTATGTTGAAATTAATTTTAAAAACTATCTATACGCCTAAATTTTTGGTTGTATGACAAGATATTTTGAGCTATGGATGCGGGAAAGATTATAATTATGAAAACAATTGATGTGGACTTCTTAAACATTGTTTTAATAGGAAAATTTTCGGGACCAACAAAAATAAATAATATATGGAAACAAAAATGACGCAACGAGTTTCTACTATACACGTGTGTGTGTCTACATACAATAAAAAAAAGAGCACCCTTAGTGTTTCTACGAACATTTTTACGGCTAGTTTTCGAGAACTGTTATGCATTCGAATTGAAAAAGAGAACAATAGTTTGAAATAGTTGGACCAAAAAAGTTTGTTGAATTTTTCTTGGTCATTTCATGCTATGTTTATCTTGGCGAGAACTGTACTGCAAGTATTGCGCATCACGTCTACTAGGCTGTCAGCACCTCTGCTCTTCCCCTTCCCTTGTTCCAGTACTATAGGTCTACCACGCATTGCCTCTGCCACAGAAAGTGATTGTTATTACTAACTTATAATTGCGTGATTTTGGAGCTCTAAGAGAAGGGAGACTTTTACACACATCTTAAAAGAATTTTTAACCCAAAACGTAAAATAAGACCACCCTTTATCCCTTGTGAATATTACACACAGAGTTATTTTTACAAGTGCAAAGTGCATTTCCAGTAGCTTTTCAAAGGAATATCAGATGTTGTGACAGTGAAATTATTTAATAAATACACTTGACCCCCGATTTTACGAACCCTGGATTTAACGAAGGTAGCGATTTTACGAATACAATCTCAGGAACCCTCAAAAAATAACAAAATTATATGACAAAAAAAATGTAAGGAATTACGTTGACAATGAATAAAACATACTGTAACTAATTCACTGCATTAAAATATGAATTGTAGAGTTGCAGTTATTACTTGGTAAGTCACAATATTAAAAATAAAACAAAAATAGCGAAAATCTGTTAAAAAATGCGGTAGTGACAGTTTGAAAACCGCGTGGCGGCTGCGCCTGTGCCAAGCCGGCCGGCCTGTCTCCAACTACGACGTATTAGGATGTATATTGAGGTCGTACTATAGACGCAAAGATCCAGCGCATGCACATATGCTCATTTAACTATAGTACAGCCTCCTTCTAGGCTGTTTCACGACATCTTATATCTCTTTCGTCTCGCGCCGAATGAGTTTACTTTTTTACACGAACCCTATAAATAATAGCGTGCTATTTTTCTTTATTGCGTTAACACCATACGTACTTAAAACAATTAACTTGGCGCATAATTTGCTCAAACAATGCGTTACTGTGTGTCGTAAAATGTGGGTTTCACAAATGAGCACGATAATAGCACTACCTATTTTACAAGTGTAGAAACATTTGTCTCCGGGTATGTCGAACTTGGAAAATAAATAGACGTTCGTGTATTACCTGATCCCTGAACTCCTAATTTATTTTTACCGCACATACTGACTGTGAAAGTGATTATTTTCAATCACTTATACATGTAATTCTCGACGATTTTAGGTAAGAACGTCACAAAATGGCGTTCTTGAAACAATGTCAGCATATGCTACGGTGCTGCTATCTATCTGCCATCTTGTGAACGTTCGTACAGTTGCGCTATATGTCCGCTCTGCACACTACTAGTATCTACGTTCTCGTACAATTCATCAACAACGTCCAGGGAATGTTTTTACGTTAAGTTATATAAAACTGCGCAATGAATAAATAATTCCGCTTATTCCTTCTTTCTTTGGTGAGTAATTTACAAGGGCATTTTACTAGTAAGGAATGCCTACTTTTTTTTTTTCATTAAACGCTACGTAAATCGGGCTATTCGCTCGTGAGAAGCCACTCGGCAGCTCAGTTTTCTCTATTTTTTTTAGGACAAAGGTCAATCATATCTATTGTTTAGCGGTGTTCTTCTGATCGTAAGACGTCTGCCTATTGATATAAATTTATATTTCAACTATCACTTGCGTTATTTTTCCGTTAAATGCTACGGAAGTCGGTCTATTCGCTAGAGAGAAAACACTCGGAATCTCGATTTTCTCATTGTTTTAGGAAAAGGATTGGTCATATATATTGTTTAGCGGTGTTCTTTTGATCGTAAGACGTCTGACTATTGATATAAATTTATATATTTAAACTATCACTTGCGTTATTTTTCCGTTAAATGCTACGGGAGTCGGGCTATTCTCTCGAGAGAAGACACTAGGAATCTCGATTTTCTCATTTTTTGGGGACAAGGGTCTGTCATATCTACCGCTCAACAGTGTGAAGTCTGGCTACTGATATCAATTTATGTTTACATTATTACGTTAATTAATTTCCCGCAAAACGCTATGGAAGTCGGGGCCTAGAGACACTTTGCAGGAAAAATGCAATTTTAAAATTTTCTGTTTATGGAGTGGGGGGGGGGGGGGGCAAAAATAAGCCGCTATCGAATTTACGAAGGTAGCGATTTTACGAATGCGATGAGAGGAACCGTGAGTATTCGTAAAATAGGGGGTCTAGTGTAATATAACATGCCCAAAATGGTACTAATGACCAACACTCCTTCTGAATAATAATTCTTAAACATGGTCATCGAGTCATTTTTGCAAGTACCAAGTTATTTTTCCAGTACTTTTTTGAAGGAAAAATCAGACGCCATGTTAGTTAAATATTATTTTAATTGATAAGATGTTGAATGATGCACAGCGACAGGCAGTGCAGCCGGCCAGACGGTTGCATTGTACAGTGAAACTACGCAAGAACAAGTTCGGCTAATCCAGAGGGGCACCCCATGCCATTCTCAAAATTACGACAAAATAATGCAGGTTAATTTCAAGAGTATAATTTAAATATTCAATGCAACAGCCGTACAAAATAATGAGATCAATTTCTTATCAAAAACACACATTGTTCAAATTCTCCCATATGGCTGTTACAAAACACTAGTACCAACATCACTTATAAAACGGGGCATACCATGTTGTTTGTCTCAGTCCCTTTGACTCCCCGGATGGCAAGGAAAAAAACAGAATTAGACACGTGAATCACAGCTCAGAAGGAGCAAACAACCTCAAAGGAAACTAACGTTTATAAAACCATCATAGCATCGAAAGGGCCGAGAGAATATATGCGTTGGAGGAACAACGAGCAGAAACTGACTACAACCAAGAGAGAGTCGGCCGGGGTTACCAACTGGAGAAGGGAAAGGAGAGGGGAAGGCAGCATAGTCAAGGAAGGGACATGAGCATCACCGAAGCTGTCCGAGGATACACACGATTCAGAAATGATGTTTACTGCGTCCCAGATGTTGTAGTTCTTCCAGAATTCTTTTAGGTTAGGTCCACCTTCCTTGTCAATGGCTTTGATGGCTTGAGAGACTGTGCGCCTCATGTAATACCTTTGTCGTTTTTGGTGGCAGAAAAACAACTTTGATTTTCGGACACAAGTCTTGTAGGGTATGAGGGTGTCCAGGAACATTATCTAAAATTAACAATGCCTTTAATGCCATATATTTGTCATAACAATACTTTTTCACAGCTGGAACAAAATTACCAGTAAACCACCCTGAAAAAGTGTTCCAGTTACCCAAGCTTTTGAATTAGCTTTCAAATAACTGGCAAATTTCCTTTGTCCTTCCCGTTAAAAGCTCTGGGATTTCAGAATGGTACACTAGCATTGGCTTGAGTTTGAAGTCTCCAGCTGCATTGCCACCAAAAAGTAGAGTGAGCCTATTTTTAGCTGCCATGTGTCCAGGTGCAACCTTTTCTTCTTTTGCCAAGTAGGTCCTTTCAAGCATTTTCTTCCAGAAAAGCCCTGTTTCATTCACATTGAAAATCTGATGAGCAGAATTGTTCCCATAGTCAATGATTTCGGCAAATGTTTTGACAAATTACTCTGTAGCTTCCTTATCTGCACTTGCAGATTCTCCAATTAACTTTATGTTGTGCTAATCCGCTCGCGACTTGAATCTGTCGAACCAACCTCTGCTGGCTTGAAATGTTAGTACATCAATAGCATCTTCTAATTTCTTCTTCCAGTCTTCAAATAAACTGCTGGCTTTGCCTTGGATTATCGACAAAGAGAGAGGGATGTTTATCTGGTGCTGATCTTCAATCCACACAGTCAAAGATTTTTCATTTCTTCTATAACCACGCCGCTGCGTTTTGATATTATGGTACCTGAACACATATTTCCGGCATCACGAACATACTGCCTAATCCTCTCCTTCTCTTTAATAATTGAACAAACAGTTGACCGACTCAAACCATACAAACGTCCAATAGAAGCTTGCGATTCACCATTTTCAGACCACCGAATTATGTCCATTTTTCTTTCAAAAGAATTTACATTGTGAGTTCTACATTTTTTACTAGCATTACCAATTTCGTCACTACTTTTTTTCCGTTTCTCTCTCATATTCATAAACAGCCTATTTACGAACTGTAAAAGAAACAAGTGTGCAGCTTAACCTCAACAGGAAGTAAAAAAAGAAAAAAAGGTAAAAAATTTCTAAGCTGCGGCAGCTACCAACCAAACAAATATCTCTCCATGCGATTTTGTATCGATTATAAACGGTTTGCGAAATTTAAGCTACAATAAAAATTACAGTTTCTTACCGTGAATATTGTTTTACGTTTTACTGCACAATTTAATTTCAATGCACAGTATTTTGTTTAAAATGTGTCCATTACTTTTTTTGGACACACT
Source organism: Medauroidea extradentata (assembly GCA_003012365.1). NCBI lineage: Eukaryota > Metazoa > Arthropoda > Insecta > Phasmatodea > Phasmatidae > Medauroidea > Medauroidea extradentata. Next base: position 41,112 of record PNEQ01000472.1, read on the forward strand.
CGTTCATGGCCATAAACTTGTTTATCCTGTTGCCAACATGGTGCATTTATACATGGCTAAGCAAGGCAAAAGCAGAGGCCATGATATTTTTTTCATGCGGAGCAACATGGCGGCGCTCTATGGTCGAATGTTGATGTACGAAAGTGCGAGTCATGTGCACGAAAGTTGATGTTGAGGTGTTAAGATGTCGTGTACGAAAGTGCGAGTTGTATGATTCTCGGGTGTACGAAAGCTGAGGACTGCCAATACATGGAAAAAAACCCACAACATGGCATCCACGCAATGCACACTATTGTAAAGTGCCCAGCCACTTCCCCACACTATTTAAACCTACATAAAATAAATTCCCCGACTTTTCCAGGTCAGCTGCTCTTATTTCCCCGTCCAAAAAAATATCAATATAATTAACCAGGATGTATTAAACGCGGCAAAATTTTTTCCCGTAAATATTAAGAATCGGTATTCATCATGTACCAGGCAAACTATTGATTTTAGACTAGTGTTGGGTCGATTCTTAAAATTTACCGATTCCGATTCCAACATTGATTTTTAAAATTGGGATTCAATTCTTCGATTCCGAGTCCGATTTGTGGTGGCACTATTCTCCTTCACACACATACCACGTGTTCGTTGTACCTACGCTGACCACGTGCTCGCACAAACGCGCCCTCTGCTTCACCCGTCGTATATTGCTGGATTCGGTATGTCCTCGGCTAGCTGAAAGTTCAGTGATAGAGTTACGAGCTCTTACCTCAGTGTCGTGGGTACGAGAAGAGAAGAGCAAAA
>PNEQ01000473.1:0-11772 GCA_003012365.1 Medauroidea extradentata
TTCTAGATGGTAATACTCATGCTTATTGTAATTTGATATCTTATTTACTTCTCTCATTATTCTTTTGTCAATGTGTTTTAATGTTCTGTTGTCTTTGATTTTTATTTATATTTTTTTTTCAGTGGTTAAGTGTAAGACAAGGTGGTTACACCTTAACTTCGCCACTGTAAAAATAAGTCGAAAATAAAATAAAATAAAATAAAAATATTTTTAGTAAACGCTTCTAATAATTACTCATTGGTATTTTCGTTTTGACTTGACTTAAAATTATCTAAAAATACTTTTAGAGAACCGGGATGTGTGTATGCATGCATGCATGTATTATATAGTATATATACAGGTTGTTCCGGGAAAAGTCGTCAATAAAGAGGCGGGTGATAGAGAGCCCAAGACCTACCAAATAAACCGAACTTCTATAGTCCAATTCGCCACCGTCTAAAAGTTATGAATTTTTAAAGAAAAATTGTCTGTACTCTACCTTGAGCTAAGCATTTACTGATTGTGAAAAAAGTAATGGTCCATGTGGAACGAAATTTGTACACGCCAAAGGTGATTAGTGTCGTAACATTTAAAAACACATTTCATGTCACTGAGAGTACAGCTTCGTAGGGTAAAAAAAATTCCTTCCATAAAAGTCGTGTTTGGTTCTGAAAGATGCCTCTAGTTTTCATGAGGTAAAAAAAATATCTATGGATCACATAAATGATCACCCGCCATTGGAAAAACTACCCCATAGTTTGACCAATTGATGAGTAAAAACCGTATTTTAAATAAACAAACGTCGATGCAGTAAATGTGAAAACCCAAAGAAATGCAGAAATATTCACACAATGTAAAATCATCTATACGGCTGAAATTAGTATGTGAGTTAATAATTAAATGTAACTTTATTAAAATAAAAAATATTAACCAACGTTTGAAATTATTAAAATGTATTTTGAATGTAATATTTTTAATTTGTGAGGATAAAATGAAACGTTATTAATAAAAGTAGTAATGGTAAGTTATTCAATTAAACAAAATTGACATTATCCAAACTGGAAGTTAAGATAAATTAATTACATCACCAGACACCCTTCTGTAGTTGCTGCTTCATATTCGCAGCGGCCGTGGTTGTGTAGATGATAGTGCGCTCGCCTCCCGCCATAGCGAACTGGGTGTAATTCCTGAATAACCTCACAGGCAAATTTTCTGCATTTGATTTAAATACCACATATTTGCATAAAAACAATTTGTTAATATGCGGTAGATCTAGGGTGTACAAATATGTACAATCATATGACACCATAACAAACAAGTCTTCTCTAGTAGAGGAACAATGCAAGGTGTTGATTCGTAGGAAACGAAAGGAATGTATTGGAGCGATTTGTGCTGCTCTTGATAATCGACGTCTTGTAAGCCGATGAAGGTACCGGCCCCCGTAGCACAGTCGGTACAGCGACGGTTTGTAGTGCGAGGAGTTCCCGATTCGTATCAGGGTCCGGGCACTTTTGATGTGTTGTCCTTCACCTCATCTTATCCTCACCGGCTATTAATACTTCGTTGTTAAAAGGTCGCAATACCCTCACATTCACGCACCATTAAGGCAAATAATGTGAGCATGGAGCGTACTGGAACGGAAAACAGGGGCACATGAAAGAACCCCCCCTCCCTTTTACAATTACATCTTCATTTAATAGCCACAATTCCCACATGCAGAAAATCTGCCTGTGGGGCTATTCAGGAATTACACCCATTTCGCTATGGCGGGAGGCGAGCGCACTAGCCTCTACATAACCACGGCCATTGCGAATATGAAGCAGCAACTACGTAAGGGTGTTTGGTGATGAAATCCGTTTACCTTAGCTTTACGTTTCGATAATATCAATTTTGTTTAACGACATTACTGATCATTACTACTTTTATTAATAACGTTTCATTTTATCCTCACAAATTAAACACATTGCATTCAAAATATATTTTAATAATGTCAAACGTTGGTTAATATTTTTATTTTAATAAAGTTACATTTAATTATTAACTCACATACTAATTTCAGCCGTATAGTTGATTTTAAATTGTGTGAATCTTCCGCATTACGTTACGTTTTCACATTTACTGCATCGACGTTTGTTAATTTAAAATACTGGTTTTCACTAATCAATTGATCAAACTAAGGGGGTAGTAATTCCAATGGCGGTTGATCATTTATCTGACCCATAGATATTATTTTACCTCGTGCAAACTAGAGGCATCTTTCAGAACCAAACACAACTTTTGTGAAAGTGATTTTTTTTACCCTACGAAGCTGTACTCTCAGTGACGTGAAATGTGTTTTTAAATGTTACGACACTAATCACCTTTGGTGTGTACACATTTCATTCCACGTGGACCATTATTTTTTCCACATTCAGTAATTGCTTAGCTCAAGGTAGAGTACAGACAAATTTTCTTTAAAAATTCATAACTTTTAGACGGTGGCGAATTGGACTGTACAAGTTTGATTTATTTGGTAGGTCTTGGGCCCCTCTATCACCCGTCTTTTTATTGACGTCTACTCCCGAAACACTCTACGTATACATACATACTAACATACATACATATACATATAAACATATACATATATGATACACCTATGCATAGCATTTAACTTGGTGCATAGTACTGAGATTATTGTAATTGCTATCGCGAAAATTGAGACAGCGTACAATAAACTTTATCAAATGCACTTGTAAAATATGTTATCAGTAAAGATAGTACACTGGCTAAGATATGTAAATAAAAAAACTATTTATTTAAACTGACATCTATGTGGCTTATATTTATTAATAGGAATGACGAAATCATTTAAGTTTATGACTTATGTAAATGTTTTTTATGTCTAGTTGTTCGTAACTTTCAGACAGTTAAATTGGCTCAAACGCTGGTTTTGATACTATTGAGAATTGTTAACTGGTTTTACACAGCATCCTTGTGACAGCTATAAGACGTAGGACTTATTTTTTTTTTTACAATTTCCTAAACTTATAACGTTAGAGTTGAGAGCCTTATAGAACTATGCAGCCGATGAAATGTCTGTAGTTAAGTTCAATCAATCACGTGTAAATACTGTAAGGCTCAAACTGAGAGAAATGTGCAGGGTTGCTCTTGCTACTTTATTTTAGTACTCAACGCGCAAAATATCTTCAGACTAGGAGGTGCTCCTAAATGGCCAGTCAGCGCTTCAAATGTGTAAATAAACGAGAACAAATAGTAATTATTACTTCATAACGTATACAAGTATGCTTGTGCACTCACTCTTGTAACACATACCTAACAAGTAGCTGCGACCTAAATGCTGTGAAATATAGTATGTAACCACGATTTTGTAAAATTTTTAAAGACATATAACAGCGTTATAGCAATTATGTAGGAATTTTGAAGGAAATTGACACCAAGTTGCAGAGAAGCCGGTCACTGAGCAAAACAACTTATTTTATTTCCTTTCGTGTAATATATATGGAAGCCGTTATAAGCAAGTCACACTTTTCAAAAAGAGGAAGTGTAGTTATAAGTAGGCACAATTCGACTCATCCTTGTCGCTTGCTGATGCCTTTAGACATTCGTACATTCATTGGACCTACTAGTCTGTTAGTGTAGTGATATTTTCTTGTGGAAGAGTTGTTATAACCATGTCACCTAGCATGCTGCTATGTAACGATATGTGAAGTAAGAGAGAGACGAAGTAGAACAAATATATCTTGGGTAGAGCTGTTGCTTCAAGAAAGAAAGACGTTTCCATAACAGGCTCCAGAGTTGATATTTCGAACGACTTTGATGACATCCCTGAAATATAATTTCACATCCGCTATAAACAGCAGGACTCATTTAACTGGCTGTTTATCGAGTTTTTGTTTTTCAAAATGTTTGCTACTTCGTTTTTTTCCCTTACTTGTTATTATTTGGAATTCAGAGATACACAAATATTTTACTGAACACTACTTAAAATATAGATATAACGTGAATTGTTTTAATACAAATATTTTGTGCGTCCTATATACTTTTTTGTGTAGTGAGATGTAAAACTTAAAATGATTCACATAAAAACAATAATTCATAGTGAAAAAAAAGAAAAGAAATAGAGTAAGGTAATTAAAATAATAACCTGTAGCCCCAAGTGCGTATGATATCGCATTTAAAATTGTTGCAATATGGGACATTTTCTTATGTAGACATTCTATGTTTTTGAAACTAATAATTTGCATTGAAATTGTATCAAATTAAAATTTTCCTTTTATTAGAAATTTTAGAGCATTTATGATTGGTTCATGCTGTAGAAAAGTGTTGTGAATTCCCTTCGCTAAATAACCTTGTGGATATTGAGATGTTAATACTCATCGATGTCCATTGCTCGAGGTTCACTCGTTGCCAGTACGTGGAGTTATGTTGAATTCAGAGCGAAAAAGTCGTTACGTTAAACAGATTATAATGAATCAAGACTGAAATATTTCCAACCTCCTTACGTACTGAGAAGTTGGATAACTTAAGTAAGTAACATCTTACCACCACAACATAGCCTGTAGAAGAAGGAAAACCATTTAATTATTAAGTAGAGAATTTAGCAACATTTACGATGCCACACACGTTGACATCTTGGATGTCTATCATAAAAAAAAATTTGCAATGTACAAAAATGCGTTGATATTATAACCACGAAAGTAAAATTTGGAACTTCTTTTAAGGGAACTGAAAATTACAATAGTACCAAAGACCATATAAGTTAATTCATGATGATTCAGAAATTTACAAAGTTATTATAGGAATAAAAAAATTGATTGCAAATTCACTACGTGAGACAGACCCTAACCACAACCACCAACGCACACAAGGAAATTTCGTATCTCAAATACTCGAAAAATTTTCGTTTCTTCTTGCTATTATTGTGTACATGGGCATAGCATTTGCATGTGATTTCTGGGAAAACAGTTGCTTTCCTGCAGGCACACAACGTAATTGAAGCGAAATAGTTTTTATAGAAACCTTACGAAATGTTATGGAAGAACATTGACTGCTATGTGGTAAGTAAGTCGAAGGCAGTTACTTATTAGTTTTGGCTTAAAAATTAAATTTTGTAAATTCTTTCAACAGCGCCTCATATAAAAAATAAGTTTGTGATCATTTTAGCATACGTTATTATTATACTGTTGCCTTTTCGCAAATTTTAGTTACATGAATTTTCATGCGGAGTAGATTGCAGCAAGGTTTTGATATTCTCTTGTCGCTGAGTGCTTTGGTTTAGGAGTGGTTAAGTTTGGGATCGTCGCCTCTCTAGTTTAGCTAGAAGTTTTCACAGTGGATAACTTCCTCCCGTTCAGTAACTGCTCAGGTTGTTTTCTTAAAATTGGCAGTTGGCTACTGCGAAAGAGCGTCTCCTATTTCTGACCACATCCAGGGTTGCTAATCCAGAATATCTCTTTATTCAAGACGCCGCTGCGTAAATGATTCCCAGCGGGGTTTTGTGTCGAGATAGTTCAGTTGTATGCCTGGAAATGGGAACAGACCCCAGTTCCCGAAACACCGTAACTGTTACCCTTGCACAAATGCTGCTGCATCTGCCTGCGTTGCATTCGCTGTGTGGTCTGTAGACTACAGGTTTTACAGTCTCTTTGTGCTGCCTCCATTGATTTCGTACAACTTTTACGTAATTTTCTATATACCTCTTGTTTGTGGGTTGTCTGCTTATTACTTATACTGTTTGAAATGTCATTACATCGGGGAAATAATTGGAACTGTTTAGCAAGGGGAAATCGCAACTACAGTAGGGATGGCCCCGACCCTTAAGGCCATGCCCTTTAGTTTTTACTTATTTTGCAAATTTATTTATTTTAAGCTTAAACTGGAGCAAATATCAAAACTCTATCTGACAGTTTTGTTCAAAATCGTTTTTTCTGTGATAGATAATGTTTTTCAAAGCAACAAATTATACGGTTTCGACTTCAAAGTCAATTAACCAGAATTTTGTTCGTTACATGATTATCTAAAACCATAGTATTTACTGCCTTAAAAAAAATCGCCAACACGGAGAAGACGATTTTAAACAAGACTGCCCGACAGATTTGTGATACCTGTTTTCGTTTAGGCGTTAAATATAATATCTCTAAAAAAGTAGAAAGTATAGCGGGGACGGCACAATGAGGCCCTCTGGTTCGAGACCCACCAGGGACCTAGTAACGACGTGGACTACTCATAATTCACGACCACCGCGGTCTTCAGACTGGTGAGCATCTATCTGCTTGTTCGGGAAGGAGAGCAATCCCGTTCCTTATCTCCTGTCTAATTCTACCTATCTATCCTTCCTTCCGATAGTCAGTTGTACTGTAAGTAATTATTAGTCTTCCTATTAGTCATTGTTACCTTCTATTTGTTCTATTATGTTACTCTTCCCTTCCTTCCTGATAGCATTTACCTTGGTTCTCGAGCCGTCAACGAAAGACCATAAAATGTTAAAATAGAACACTGATGGAGGCGCGATCCGAAACCCTAACCTCCCGCTACCTAAGCAAAGCACGATTCCCACGTGCGAAAATCCAGGGACCGACCCAGCCAGGGATCGAGCCCGGATCCCCTTGGTGGGAGGCGAGTGTTCTAGCCGCTGCGCCAACAATGACAACTTTCCTGTGTAATACGCGATAGTGCCAATGACCATTCTTCCCCTTACACCAACATGCGTTAGTAATTATGTTTTGCTGCTGTGCTGGATCTACTAACCACATGAGAGAGTTTCCAGACTTCCAATGACTACACACCGTCCTGGGGAGTGAAATAAATGAGAATGCTTGTTCACAAGTTACTAAACTGTCATCGGAACTGTAGTTAAACAGTTTATTTTATCACAGTTCAGTTTTGTCCAGGGTCGCAAGGCTTATGGAAAACAGATTACTAGAAAGTGCAATACTCTGGAAAAGATCAGGTTTTTCTTACTATCAGATAAGCACTGACCATGTAATTTTTATCAGTACTCTTAATGATTGTTAGAAGTGTTTCATCATCGTAATGAGCCTCCCACGTTCCTATGCAATATATATAGGCACTATATCTTCGCCAGGTAATTAACAATCATGAGCAGGATGGCTTATCTGTTGCTTCTTTTCTTCGGCCTCATAGGCAAACTGACGAGAGCAGACGGCCAGCAGGTAAGTATCTCAATGCCAGAGTGTGTTTGTGTGTCTGGATCTAACAGGACAGATTCTTTCCTTTGTGCGGTCAATAGTTGGCCCAACTATTTGCATTTTTTTTTTTTTTTTTTTTTTTTTTTTTTTTTTTTTTTTTTAGGAAATCGTTAATGAAAGATACTGCTGCACTTTACCGTCCCTGAAAACTAAGTAAGACAATAAAACTTGTCAACTGTGAAAGATTAATAGCAGACAAGAAAAATCATACAATAAATCTAGCGAGGAGTTATTTTAGTTACAGCACAAAAATATGAATTAAAATATCGTAAAAACCGAACATAAGAACTCAGACAACTGAAAAATACTCAGGACATCATAGGCAGTTACTGCGATGGATACCAGACTATACACAAAACTGAAGTGAGTGAGAGTGGAGTGAGATATTTTGGTCAGTGCTCAACATCGAGGTCTTCAGAGCTGGTGAGGGGGTGACATGAGGTGAGTATGGAGCAGCTCCGGAATGAAGGGAGGAGGAGAAATGGGAGATCCCCGAGAAAACCCGCCGACCAGCGGCATCGTCCGTCACGACTCCCACATGCCTAAATCTGGAAACCGACCCCGCCGTGAATCGAACTCAGATCGCCTTGGTGGGAGATGAATGGAGTGACCCCTCGACAACCGCGGGCCCCTAAGTCTGCCATTAAAATTTGTGAATTAAATATTTTAAAACATCACTGTTGTAGCCTAATTTCCGAAGTAAAATATATTTATGTATGTGTATTAGTGTGGGTTCCCTATTAATTTTTTTACCCGTGAACTGAAGTTCATTAAACTTGATACACTTACATTACTGCCGGCACATAGTAAGGTGATTTGATTTTTATGTTATGTGTTAATTTCGTGTACACATTTTATGGTGCCCTTTAGAACAGGTTTTGATAACTGGAGGTAACTAAGAAACCATTTTTGAGAATTTTGACATTCTAGGTACACATGTTGTGTTTTGTAAGGATACTCTGACTTTTGTGATCAAGCCGTGGTCAAATTTTCAAAATAGAGTCCTTTTTAACGATTCATGATCACAAGATTTATCTGAGGAGCCATTTTTTTTTTAGAATTTCATAAAACTACGTACACAGATATTAGGCTACTTAGTAAGTTCATATGACTTTTATTAAATTTGATAATGATGTGTTAATTTATTTTAAATAGTTGTCTTTTCAACATTTTGATCAGAATTGATATCTGTACAGTAATTGATAGTTGTATCAAACTCAATCCACAAATAGTTCATTGTAATGTCATTCGACTTTGTTCATAATGAGTGCATATCTTTAAAATTCCGCTGATTTTGAAACATTTCGGCGCTATTTTGTATATCCGGAATTATTAGTCCAACTAAATTTATAGAACATCGTGTAAACTTTTATTTTAGATAAGTTCATTTTGTAGGTCCGCTATTTGGGATGGTAGCATGACATGAATCCACAAATTGTTAGTAATGTACCGAGAACTTCTAATCAAATTTGATATTTTATCTTTTTATTTTGTTTTACCAATCTTTATTGTTGATGGCTCTTCATATCATCTGGCAATATGTCTTGAATGAATAAATATATGTGATGTAATATATTTAATATTTTTAGAAGTATGTGGCTGAGTAAAACTTTCGGGGTTGATTTGTGCTCACGCTGCTTATATTATGCTTATTAGAGCTTACTTGTAACATACTGTTTAAGTAAGTGCCTAGTGTTACCAAAAGCGCATAAGTTTGGGGTTCTAGCTTTGCAATATTTTTACCGTATATTGCGATTCACTGTCTCAACGCGTATGTGTCAATTGTGATCTCATTCACCTGTTGATCGCAACCGCGTCGTTCTAGAATAAAGTTGTGTTTTCCCACAATATTTTAATGTATTTTTGTTAAAAAAAAATATTTTTTAAAAAATATGTATTGTTCCCAGGAGACTGTACATACTTACAAGAGAAACAAAAATAAAACGTACATGTACAGGTACTTTGAATTTAGTGAACGTCGAAGACAGGTGAACATTTTTTAATAAAGCTCACACTGACGCACACAGGATGTTGACCAATTATGTACCTATACAGTAAGACGCGGAGTGAAACACACAAATAATGCTGCCTGTGCTTTTAAACGTGGCTGCGCAAAGACAGAATACGTATTTGCTTATGATTATTCCGTCATTAAAATACAACATGTGTTAATGTCACACAACTCCAAGTGTCTCAAATGAGTATGTTCGAACATCCAAGAGTAACTAGCTAGGAGTGATACGCTATGTAGATATCATGCACGTTCATATTAAGAACTTTTATAAATAAATACCGTACGCATATATTACTTTGGACATGCAGGGTGACTTTGGATACGTGGGTGACTTTGGGAATATTCACTGGCATTGGAAATTAAATAAAATGCACGTGGAGGTTATGAGTAAAGAAATTTACTTGAGGCGCATTCAAATGTTAAATTTCCACAATCAATTACAATGAAAATTATTCAAAGTTGACATACACAGAAATAAAATTATTATAAAATTGTCATCAAATCACTCCTCGACTCTTAAGTTCGCCTTCTTCTTCCCAGCTCGTGGCATATATGTAATTTATATGAACTTCAACGACTAAATGATTGAACTTGTCCTCCGCTCCAGTGAAGTTGTGCTCGGTGAAATTAAAGTGCTAGTTCAAATTATTTTACATTAGTAAATTAAGTATTTTGTAAAATACGAATGTAAATGCTTGATATTGTAGTCTACATACTTGTATGTTGCAGGTGTTGGAGGACTCGCCGACTGTGAATATCTCTCAAGGTGTTCTCCGTGGTACGTCCAACTACACAGCTGATGGCACCAAGTACTACCAGTTCCTGGGTATTCCTTATGCCAAGCCGCCTGTGGGAGAACTGCGATTCGCTGTATGTGCTCAGCTATTACACTTTCACTGTAAATTATACTACAAACCCATCAATGTCTGTGGTGTGTATATAATCTTAGGTCACTTTGGAAATCACACGCTGTTACAGTGTTGTTGTCACTGCAACTTTTGTCATCCACAAGCAGGATCACACGATTCGTTTATACCTACGGTTGTTCAACCATCTTGTTAATCTGTAGTAGCCTAAAAATATTGGTTTTATGATACAGTGAAAGCAATTACAAATGACTTCTAAAAAAATTTAATATTTTGCGTATGTGTTGCGTTGAATGAACTCAGATAGCTGGACTAAAGGTCATATGCCACAATATAATGTTTTGTACAAAGTGGGTTGAAATTTTCTACGAGACCTGTTAGGTAAGATTCCATGGAGACCGTTATGGAGGTGTATCTAGAAAAAATTCTTTCAACACGATATTAATTACAACACAAGTAAACGTAAGTACAAAGACTTTTATTTGGAAAAGGTTGCTAATTTTTAATATTACTGTCATGATAACTACCAAAAATAAATAAAAGCATAACATTCGAATAAATGTTAGATTCAAACATTTTTAATGTAAAAATGGTTAAATAGATGATGGCTGTAAATTCGCGTAACTATCCCCTGATTTTTAAAAACAAATATAAAACATTAAAATAATACATACTTATACTAGAATTTTACTTTTCTGAGTGGTTAATGTTACCACCTTTTAGCAAACACTGCATATGGAATGTTGCACACGACCGATTACCAAATCACCCATGAAGTCTGTTTAAGAGTTAGCTTCCTCCCTAAGTATTGATTTATTGGTTTTCCCTACCAATATTTGTTCCAAAGCCAAAATTCTAAAAGTACAATTGCGGAAATATATCAATTTATATTAATTTTTCCGTAGAAATACAAAAAGTAAACTAGGAATTCATAATTATGTATTTTTATAAAAGTTAACAAAAATGATTATTTTTTAACTTTCGTAAAATAAAAGACATAATTATTTGTTGCCAGTTCACTTCTTTTACGTCTACTGAAAGGTAATACATATTTTTTTTAATTGTGATACTTTTAGAATTTTCCGTTATGGAACAATAATAGGCAAGGAAACCTAATAAATCAACACGTAGGAAGGAAACTGACTCTTAAGGCTGTTCCAGTGCGCTGTCAGATCGACATGTCAGTAATTTCAATTTGATAGGTCAAAAGCGACTCGCATCATACCTTCCACGAACACGTGGAACACGTCACAGAACGCGTGAACTTGCTATATTAGCCACCGCGCTTCAGAATCTCTCACACTCGCCTCTGGGCGTTGCTGAAGGTTAGGTCTATGTTGCGCTCCCCTCCAAGCGACAACAGCGCTCAGCGTATTGGAACAGCAGTGGTGGTAAACTTTGGTACTATGTAGTCCCTATAGCCGAGCTGTCTAGAGGGAGGAGGCGGGGTGGTATCGATGTCTGCTGTCTGTCCTCAGTTGTCACTTGGCGAGTGTGCGGGGAGGGTGGGCGTTGTCCTGGAAGGGAGGAGAGGGGGAAACTCGTCAGACCACTTTGCACCAAGTCTGGCCTGTGTGTAGCAGGTCTAGGATGTGGGAGTGGGTATGCCGTAAGGAGTGCGTGAGCCGCTCTACGACATAGCAGTGCATTTCTTCGAATGACTTTACCAATAATTGTACAGAACTCCGTTAAAATTTTTACATGA
>PNEQ01000473.1:12772-58673 GCA_003012365.1 Medauroidea extradentata
AAGGAAAGAAAATAGTTCTGATTTGTATGAATTATATTAGGACAGCATTCTCATTAAAATAAATTAAACGAAAGCTATTTTAGTCCCGAAACTTTATTAAATAGGTACTAAACACATACTTGCTACATATACATTATGAATTCCTTACTTTACATTGGCTTTCATTACATGCCCGAGGCCCTTGAACAGCCTTAACGTTCCACAGAAGCATCCACGCCGGCGGCTGCAATGTGCTGGTGCCTTGAATACTTACAATGAAACTTCCCTCGTGACACACGACCTTTATGTCAATGGTGTGACGCACTGTACACACGTTATGTGTGGGTATTCATGTTGTTGCAGGCGCCTGAAGAACCTGATTCGTGGTCCGGAGTGAGAGATGCGTCCAAGTACGGGTCGATCTGCACGCAGGCGAATGCTACTGGAATGTCTGAGGACTGTCTCTTCGTGAACGTTTTCACGCCGCAGGTAATCACATCTATAAGACGCTGTAATCGCCTGGATACATGTGCTGATTATGCTCAGAAGTGTGTGTCAAACAGTAGTCTCTAAAGACAAGTCTCTTTAAAGTTGTTGTACAAGGCTTTTCATAGCATGCAAATGTGCACTGGGGCACAGTTGACTTGTGCGGTAATAGTACACATGTTATATTGATGACAGGACGAGGGACGCTGCTTAGTCCAAGAGTAATTCAACATGGAAAAGCTTCCGATAAACAAATGCACTGAGTGTGGACTAGCGTTCTTTTGTTTGAATACTATGCCTTGTGTCTTTCTTATGCAAAGTAATACACGGGGATTCATACATCGCTGATGTACTATCATTGTTCCATCAAAATCTCACGAACCAGGTATGTGGTATAAAATAATTTTCTACTGCTCTCTGGGGCCTCGGTAGCCGAATGATCAGACCATTCGCCTTTCGATCCCCGGCTGGGTCAGTTCCCGGATTTTCGCATGAGGGAATCTTGCCGGACGAGGCCGTTGGTCAGCGGCTTTTCTTCGGGATCTCCCATTTTCCCCGTCCTTTCATTCCGGTTCTGCTCCATACTCACCTCATGTCATCCCTACCATCGCTGAATACCTCGATGTTAAGTGCTGACCTAACTATTTCACTTTCTCACTCTACTGCTCTAGCTCTAGCACTAATATTGTTTATTTCCGCAAGGCTAGCACGACGTGTTTATTTTTAATTGTCCCCATACTTACACATGATCATCTACGATTATGCAGACATTATGGTCTTTGGTGAACAACAAGCGACATCACACGTAATCACTAAATACCTCAATGATATAGAAACACTATAAACTCTATCCTTGTGTAAACGACAGCCTTCACATGGAATCAGAAAAATTTTTGCTGACGCAAATCGCCTAGGCATGTTCCGGTGTGGCATGTGTTCTTGTACAGTTTCCAATTAAAGTTTGCGGGTGCTATGCATACATTTACAGTGTTGTGAAGTTTTTGGCGAAATACATGACCGTTCTTCATTTGTGTGGTCTATTTTATTTGACCATAACTTTCACAATATAAGTGAAAACACTAATGTAACATTTGAAAATCGGACCGATCCATATTTATGGTTGATAGTTGTTCCTTCACCTTCTAAGCCTCACACAACCTGTAGTCTAGCTTCTTCTAAGTACAGGTAAGCATGTATAATGCAAACCTTAAGGTATAGAGAGGCATCCAGGTTTTTCACTTGTTGGAGAAGTATTAATCTTATATTTGAGCGCAGTAACTCACATTTTTTATATAAGGGCTACTAATTATCATTTGGCCACAATCACAAATATTATATTACCGCCAACTAGCTGGCCGATTTTACATAGTTACTTAGCTTCGACATTATCTATCGTTGTCTGTTAAGTTGTTTTGATTCAGCAGATAACTGACAAACCTCAAAGTGCCGTGGAAATTTTTGATTTAATCTCTAGTGTGATCTTCTGAAGTTAAAGAGTGTTCCTTCCTATTATCGATCAATCGCGGTTGGGCTCTTGCGTGGAGTTTGTTTAAATGCTCTACATACTAGAGTATTTCCCAATGAAAACCCCTCCCAATGAGAGGTTGATGCGTTGAGTTCTTAGAACTTCTGTATAGTCCTGACAATTCAGTAATAATGCTTGTATCATTTCGCATGGAGCATAAGCGAGCCAAGACTGAGGATCTCAGAACGTTGGGGAATACGATTAAAATCACACAACTTCACCAGATTTGGATTTAGTTACTTGGTAAACCAGCGAGCTAGTTGCAGATATATTGCTATAATTACTATTATAACCTCAACAACAGTGATACAGGATGTAAGCTGAATAAAGCTTGAGATCGGCATAATTTGTGTTTGTTGACTCACATATTGTAATCGCTTACATTTTTCAAAACATATGTGTTTTACAAAACGCAGAATTCACCTTTAATAACAATATCATCATAGCTGTAGTGTAAATTTATAATTTATCTATTGAAAATTGTACAACTGTTTTTTCAGCTGCCTAAGAGTGGAAGTCATGCCTCTCTTCTTCCCGTCATGGTCCACATTCACGGTGGTGGATTTACGATTGGTTCGGGAAATCTACCACCAGGGCAGCTGATGAACTATAACCTGGTTGTAGTATCTATCAACTACCGCCTCGATGTTTTCGGTCAGTATGAAAAAAAAAAACATTAGGTTTACATACTCTTGGTATGAACTTACAAAGAACTTTGCCGGTTCTAGCTCGAACAAGTATATGCAATTACTTGTTAAATTATATAAGATTTGGCTTAGTACTTGTCGAACTTACATTATACGGCCACCACTGACTATTGCACATCTTGGTGTGTTCATCATTGCTATAGGATCTTCTGGGCATTTTGTTTTCAATACCCGGGAAACTGTGAGCACATATATATTTTTAAATACCTACTCATTGTTTTCAAGAGAACAAAATTTACTTCAAATCAGATCGGTAAATGGTTTCTGTCCCAAAGCGATACTGTGGAAGTTGACCGAACCCCACCGAATATTATTTAACACGTAAATCTAGTTCCTTGTGCTCGCCAGAGCTCCGATATAGACCTTAAGGATTGATCTCTATGCTTCGTCAAATTAGACTCTTAATCAGATACAAAATCAGTCATAATGATTTTTTTTTATTTTCGGCTTATGTTGTTTATTCAGAACGGTTTGCTTCTGGTTTGAGGATAATTAAATACAATTTCAATACTTTTATTATTGCTAAAATTCTACAAAATAGCTCTAAAGATGTGATTAAAACCAATCGCATGAATGAATATAAAGGCTAGGTTTGACCAACAAAATGTACATTACATTTCAAAATAAATTAGGATACTATATTAAAGTCAACCAAATATATTATAACTTATGTATTTTTCCAAGTAAATGGAACATTTTTTGGGTTAACAAAATCGACCTGCAGTATCTTCGTTTGTTTAAGTAAAAAATATTTTAATATATTATGTAAATATTTATATGGCCATATTCAAACAAATACATGTTATTCTTTTCAGTATAAATTTATCAGCGGTTTAAATTAATTTAAGGCTCTACAACCGTCAACACGTGGAAAAATGTGTAGTATTTATCATTTATTACAGGTTTGTAAAAAGTTGAATCAATTTCTCCTATGCTGTATTTGTATGTTTGTATATTGTTTTTTTTTGTACGAAAGTCTGCTTTACACTTGCACATTACACATTAAAAATAAAATAAAGATTGAAGCTAATGTAGTCACTATTTTATAATTAATACCGAATTTGGTGTTGAAAGTGTGTAATGATTATAAAAAGAATATGTTTTGAAAGTCTTTTCAGACATTCTCTTAAAGACTTATAGTAAAAAGGCTCTATATATAAATGTATTGAATTTATCTTGTTGAGTTATTATGTTAAATTATAACTACTTTTTGAAGATTAGTTTATTGTAGTTTCTGCTGAGTAAGTCTTATTGTTAGAAAAAGTAAAATGTTTTTTAACTCTTGCATTAGTTATCGTTCATTTTAATAAAACAGATGACGGAAATAAAGAGTTATGTAAATATTCTGAGAATATGGAATATTAAAAAAAAGTTGTTAATTTAAGTTAAACTTCACACGGCATGGACAGTTAAATTTTATGTAAGGCTTAGTAAAATTCTGAATGTAGTTACAGCAGATCAGCCAGCAGTGGAGGTACTCATGACAATTCTTGTACATATAGGGTTCCTGAGTATCAACGGGACAGACGCACCAGGAAATGCCGGGCTCAAGGATCAGTCTGCTGCCTTGAGATGGGTCCAGAAGAACATAGCCAAGTTCGGAGGAGATCCAAGTAGTGTCACCATCTTCGGGGAGAGTGCAGGAGGAGCCAGTATCCACTACAACATCCTTTCACCGCTGTCTAAAGGTAAGCCACATTAGATATAATATGCACAGATTACTAGTGAAATGTTTTAATAAGAATACAGTTTTTTGATACATTCTTCAGAATACTTATTTTAATAACTTAGTTATTATAATGTGTGGCACGCTTCTGCTAAATTAAGAGGAAAGCCAGACTTGGTTTGTCTGGAATCAGTACTATGAACCAATGACTCACTGAAGTTTTTTCAGGAATATACTAGGTTACTTCGGTATAAGCGTGAACCAAATTTTAGTTTTGCGAACCTGTTTTTTTACTAGTTGAGTAATCACCATACAATTAATTTTTATGTATTAAAACTATATATTTGACACTTTCTGAACCAAGCGAGCAGGCACAGTGGTCTCACAAACGTTCTTTCAGGAGTAAGTTCCATTCCCATTTCGACCAAATTGATTTTAGTTTCAATTAGTTTAACGAAATCATTCGAGGCGAAAACCAGAATATTAACTTTTCACATCCTGTGGCTGACTTCTTCCTTGTGGCTGAATAGTTCCGCATATAATGAGTTTGTAGCCAATTTCTATATATGTACAGTTCCAAATTTCTGTAGCACAATATGCAGATAAATTGTAGCCATATTGAGAATTTAAACACATATGTACACACAAAAAGACAAACAGTGATTTTAAGTAGTATACATCACTGTGAAATTGGGTACTTACCCGCATAATTTCAAAACTATCTGTTAGGTACTTGGTATTTCAGTTGTTTTTATTTCCTTTCTTCCAGTTAAATTTCTACTGAAACACACGAAGAGCGAGTTTTATACAACAGTAAACATCGCCTTTTGCCCAAAAGGATAGAAAATACCCATTACGGTAGGTTAACGTCAGTCGAAAACACATATAATGAAAGCTGAAAATATAACTCAATTTCGTTGTGCCCCAAATGAAAATAATCGGCAATATAATTAGTGACGAAAAACGTTTTTGAAACTTATGTTCAGATATTTTGATCCTAGAACATCACAATTTGCACTGCACATCAATACCTAGCTTATGTAATTGTGTAAAAGCTTATACTTAAATGTAACATCTCCTGTTTTAGTAATTTATGGTATAATCACTGGTTGGTGTACCACGTAACTGCCTTGTTCCTGAGACGTAATGTCTGACACTAGAACGTCAATATTTGAAAACATGATAATCAAAGGGAAATGTTACTGCAAATTAAAATATTGAAATAATACAGCTAACTTTCACACGATGTTTTTTTTATTCACATGTTTTCAATACACGTAAGAAGGATGGCCCAGTAATTACATAAAAAGGCTAAGATTAAGAAATGTACTTCTTGTAATACAAACTGCTTAAAACAAGCTTACAACTCATTAATAGTCATTTTAATAGCATGATTTTGAAATGACGGGATTAATTTGGTTTCGGGAGATTTAGTAATTTCTGACGCCACATCATGAAATCAGCGCCACTTGGCCGCAAACTTGGATTACTTTGACAATGAAATCGACCACAAGATTAAAAGTTCAGCAACTACCTCAAAAATTGGTCGAATTGTCCTTAAAAGTTTCGCAAAATTTAAATAAACTTCTACGCTAAATTATTTGATCTTCTGTTGAAAGTCACATTAGTCACTCGAGTATTTATTTCATGCACTCCTCATTATATTTACGTATTTGCTATATTAATTTTTTCTTAAATATCACGAAAACAATCCTCGCTTGACCCCACACAAACCACACAATTTCTTAGTTTCGGATTCACGTTCCATAGTCAAAATTAAAAAAAAAATATATATATATATTCGAAAGAAAGAGTAGAAGACAGCCATTTAAAAACAGGTAGGTGTGCGTTACATATTTTAAATATCATTAAATTACAATTGGTAATGTGATACATTATACTACCACGTTTACATTTAAGAACATTGCTTTACACTTCAAATAGAAAATTAACTCTTCTGCAAGCTGCCACTAATGTGTACGTGCACATAGCATAGTATTTATCCGTTGGCATTCCTTACACAGGATTCTAACCCAAAACCCCTCCCAATGTTCGAAACAACTACGCCATAATAGGTCGTCAGAACTGTTTAAAAACATTTAATTAAATATGTATCATCACCTTAATTGTAAAATCTCGTAACTACACTTCGCATCCATTCAGAAAGGTCTTTACACTGAGAAAAAATACATAACTTTAAATAACTAGATTATAAATGAAAGTCTAATACAGTAGTTTCTTGTAACAATATTTCTTTGGAAATACCTAATTGAGATGGTTTAAAAGGACTCTAAATTGTCGAATTTTGAAACATTATGAAAATACTTTTTAGGGGTTTACGTGGGTTTTATTCCTATTCAGAAATTATCTCGATATAACAACGGATTTAATAGGTACAGGGAATTAATAGAAACCACGTTTAATTTTTTTGAATGTTTAATTTTTAAAATATCCTGAAACAAACTTTTAGGAATATACGTAAGATTTATTAGGCCTATTAAGTAAAAATCAAGTCGGTACCTCAACGGGTTTATAAAATTCATGCATTTATTAAAAACACATTTTTACAGTTCTTCACCCTATATTTTTCGAAGTTAGAAATATCGTAAAATTAGATAATACGCATTTTATTAAGTTTCATTCTGAAGAACAAGGCACTTCGAGTTTTAAATGGGTTTAAGCACTATAGAGGATTCGTTGAAAACACATTTCACACCGTTTCACCCCCTTAATTTCTGAGCCTCGAAAAATTTATTTTTACAAAGTGCGTACACCATAAGGGAAAGCCACTCTCAAAATTTCATGTCTCTAGGTCCAACGGTTTCGGCTGTGCGTTTTGACATTTTATAGACATTTCATTCTCAGTACTGGCACCACCATATTCCAGTCTCACATCTGCCATACATTTCATATAATAAACACCAAATCAGATGAATAATTTATAATAATAACCATATTCTCTGTTATTCGTGCCAATGTACTAAGCATCATTCCCTAACCTTACTAGAAGGCAAACTATGCACGGAACTGAGTAAAATTAAATATATTTACAATATGTTGGCCGATTTCAAGTTGGATGTTGGCATCGATATTTCACTGAGGCAATTCAGTGGTCCTGACATTAATGAGTCTATGAGACAGGTTAAGTCTATTAAGTGAGCATATTTATGGGAGAAACAGCAGAGACATGAACATAACTAGTTGCCCGGCCGCGGCATCGAGGACATCGGTAAAATACATTTTACATTTTTTCACCCCTCAGTTGCTGCCTACGCTGCGTGGGTAACAACTTTTAATTATTTACTTTTGACCGTACCTTATTTTCGGGATTTCTGGAACATTTTACATTTTTGCACCTCTTAAATGTACACATTTCGAAAAATCTTTAAACTGCGTTTTAGATATTTACGTAAGCTTAATTCCCATTCACAAACCACCTCGATATCGTAAAAGGTTTAATTGATACAGAGAATTAACAGAAAAAAGTTTAATTTTTTTAAATGCCCTTATGTGGTTGAATTTAAAAATCCTGAAACTACTATTTAGGGATATGCTTAAGCTTCATTCTGAAGCAAAAGTCACTTCACTATCTCAACAGATTTAAGAGTTATCTAGGGTTGACTGAAGACAAATTTTATGGTGTTTCAGCTCCTTAATTTTCCGGTTCTGAATGGTAAAAAATATTGTAATAATATGCATTTTTGTAAACTTCATTCTGAAGCAAAAACCAACTCGAAATCTCTACGGCTTTAATCGTTACCGAAGATTCAGTGCAAATACATTTTACCCTTTTTCACCTCCTTAATTTTCAAATTTCGAAAAATACCTCCTCAGTGAGTGCCTACGGCGTAAGAGGAAGCCATCCTTATAACTTCATGTTTTTAGGTCCAGCGGTTTGGGCTGTGCGTTGATAAGTGAATGATTTGGGTACTTTATTTTACACTACAGAGATAAAGGATAAGGCGAAATATATCATCAGGATGCTTCTTTGGCTTTCGAGAGAAACAAGACATTTCGAAAGGAATTACGTAAAACTTGGAAAGGAATCTGTTAAATGTCGACCTTCAAAATCACACAACGGCACATTTTTCGAAACACCGAGTAGTGACAGAGGCAACTGTGGTATCACAACATGGCAAAACAAACCAGTACTTTTAGAGAAATTACGCAACGGTTTCTGGTCCCAAATCAACCAGTTTACAATATTTTGTTGTCTTTTAATTTGTGCATTGTTGGGTTCAACAGAAATATTGTAGAATAAGTTGATGACATTAGCAAATTATTCTTGGTCCTCTACTGTGACACTACTCTAATGCTATTTCTTACTCTACCACGAACCAAAAAATGGCTAGGCCTATGCATATTTTGCTGTCGTTTACGATAATTTCAGTGTAAGAGTATTGAGTCATGCGTTAAGCTGCCCATTTACATGCAAAATTAAAACAAGTGACTTTAAAATAAACTCCGCGTGTAAGCTAACTTGAACAGTTTTTAGTGCAAATGAGTTAAACATAAAATAAAAATTACGCAATACAATATTTTTCTAATTTATGGGGACATGTAGGTCTTTTCCACAGAGCGATATCGGAAAGCGGCTCTGCTCTGAATCCATGGGCTTTCACCAAAAACACCGAAGCAGGAGCCTACCGCCTGGGAGCGTTGTTGGGAAACAACACTAGCAGCGCTACGGAACTACTCCAGGTCCTGAGGGCGGCGACTGCGAGTGACTTACTAAGTGCCATCAACAAGGCATCGATTACAGGAGCGAAAGAAGAAAATGTCCCAAATCCTACCATTCCTTCTCTAGAGTTCCCAAGGAGAGGGGAGGAGCCATTCCTACCTCACGAACCATCCTACCTCGAGGAGAATGGTCTGTTCAATAAGGTACCGTATATTACAGGAGCGACCAAGAATGAATCATCGTTTTTCGTCAATAAAGCGTTGTTAGCGCAACCGTCCTTGTTGGAAGATGTTAACAAAGATTTGGAGCAGGTGGTACCAACAGATCTTGGACTAACGAAGGGCTCTGAAAAGTCATTGGAAGTCGCGCAAAAGGTGAAAACGTTCTACTTTGGTAACAATACGATCTCAAATGACACAATAGATCAGTGGATGGACCTTCAGACCGACCTCATGTTTATCATTGGTATAGTGAATACTGTTCATGCACACGCCGAACACTCTACCAGCGCTACATACAATTACCGGTTCGTACACGGCGCCGCATACCACACTCAGGAGTTAACATATGTAACATACAGTGACAAAGTACAAGGGGAGAGTTCGGACGACGCAAAGCTGGCCAGGCTACTGGGAGGATTATGGACGAGCTTTGCTAAGACAGGTGTGCCCAGCATAGAGGGAGTGGTTGCTTGGAAGCCTGTCAGTCGGAACAGCTTCCCATACCTGGAGATCAACACCACCCTCTCCTTGAAGAACGACTTGGAGAAGAACCGTATGGACTTTTGGTCCGACATTTACAAGAAATATAGCAATCACGCATCCAAATTTCCAACTGAGTGAGTTTACTGACTGAAATGTTAGTGCTAGGTTTTTGAAGCAATTTGTATTTCACTACTCATAAAACCTGGCTGTAATTTTAATATAGTATAAAAATTTACTATTAATTAATTACAATTTTGAAAGAGTTTTGTCATTTGTCAAGAGCGTAATTTTTATATGTATTACCCTGATTCTTAGCTTCTGGTACGCTTATGTAAAGTTTATCAACAAATATATGACAATTTGCTTGAAATCTGAGAAATTTTACTGTAGTCCTGTAGAGAATGTTCTATAATAATTTTTAAGGCTTTTCGTCATATTGTAGAGTGTGGCAAGAATTAAATTATTCAGAACATTTGGAAATACAGCGGCTATGGTATGCTCGAAAAGAGTCAATCTGGTTACTTCATGTTTGTCTGTTAAGGTTAAAAATAATGTGCATTCATCTGTAAATATTTTACGTCGGTAATTGAGAACACATAAACAAAACAGTACAAACTTAAGAATCATTCATAGCAGATGACATATTAACGGAATCATCTTATAAGTTAGTTTGAAGTTACAATGATTCTACAAAATTCGTATCAATAGGTTGAATGTAAATATTTGATGCCCTTGTTATTATATCAAGGCGTCTTAAGAAAATGTCTAGAATGCTGTGAAGTTATTGAGGAGCGACGGGTCTTCCAGTTGTCTGGTATATTTCATTTTACAGAGGTGGGTAAAGAGAAAAAAAACTACTATGTTAAAGCCTGGGTTCATTACCTTAATGCACTTCCGAGGGTATTATCATTAAGATATTTCATCCGCGCCATCAAGTAGCAACCACTTCGTTGTGAACTTCGGGCAAAAATATGTGGCATTGAATTTGACTGGAGCATGATGAACGTTCCAATCACGTGTTGAAAATACCCGCCAACATATTGATTTAAACCGTGTCGTAAATACCACGTGCGGGGGGGGGGGGGGTAGCTTGTAAGTTTTCGTTGGACCAGTACATTTTTATGAAGTAGAAAATACCATTCGCAGTGAATGATGTATTATCACCGTAAACTGTAAAAAATCAAATCGGCTTCATTTTGGTAATTTTTGTGACACCACAGGCAGCATAAAATTCGTGGCTCGGAGTCCCATAGGGCGAGTCAACATTATATGATTTGTACTAACTACGCTAACTACTAAAGAAGTCGGAGGCCTAGGGTAGGGATGTGGCCTACTGTTTAATTCATAATTCTTTCTTTATTAAAGCTGCTTAAGGTTTACGAAATTGTTGTTTAACAAACTTATGTATATTGAACCTAGAAATGTAGCAGACTTTACCAACATATAAGAATATTCCAGTAACATTTTTAATAGGTTACGTTACACGAAAATACTTTAGATAACAGCTAAACAAAATCATGTTAGTGTTATTTTTCAAACTGAATCAAGGTGAATTAATATAATGACACATATTCATTGTAGTTTGACCACGTTAAAAATATACTGGATGTAAGAATAATAAATTATGATTCAATCATTCATCTAAACGGTTCAAAATATTCAAGAGTTAGAATCCTTGAACTTAATCCTTAACGTATTAACAAAATGTTTTACCTGTATAATATTTCACAGACGTATTAACTCAAAATATTTATGTCATGACAAATTTTGCCTGGACCTGGAATTTTCTAATTTGAAGTACAAAATCATTGACTATTTAGACTGACTCTGGCTTTTTATTCAGAAGACACTTAACTTGTCTGCAGCTTTACAGTCGAGTTTTGTGTGACTAAGTTGATGATATTAAAATAAAATTAACTTGTATTTAACTCTAGCAATGTTTCACCGAAATTCATCTATCACAAACGGTGAAGAAATTGATAAAATTTTGCCCGTTGCACTTGAAAAAGAAAAACTAGATTTCAAAACGGTTTATTTCAAATAGCCTTAACGTACGGAATTTTGCAGCCAATTCGCTTTCTATCACATAACTCGTTTTAAAGTAAGCCAGGTGCAAATATATGTCGGTATATACGTTTATAACGACTCAAACAGTGTAAACGCAATATTATTTTCTTTGCTGAAACGTATTTAATCTCTCTAAATCAAAATAGTTGAGATATTTAAATTGATTGACCTTAATTATTATGAACGGTACGAAAACTTCACAGTGACTTGACGTTCATAGGCCAGTATATGGTTGGAACTCATCCCTGTCTATGCTTTCTAACACTATGCAAATGATGAGAGAAAACGTTCCGAACTGTCTTAGACGATACGTTAACTCTTCAGTTCTTAGGTGCAATTGAATTTTTTTTTTTCATTAACAAAATATTTTCGAAAAAGATAAGTCCGGCAAGCTATTCCTGGAAGAAAAATAAAGGTGAAAATGCCAGCACGGACTACTTCTTCCTTAACGTAAGTAGACTACTCGAATATCAAAACAACTATGACTAAAAGCGATACAAACATTTTAGTCATTCTTTTTTTTTCTTCGAGAATAACCTGCTAGAGTTTGTCGGCGTTGTTCGAAAACTCTAAAGGTCGAATGCACAGTTGTTTTTAGCCTGGCGCATGTTTGCCTAAATTAATGCCTTTGTTTTGACAGCATAGTTTGCAAAACAAATGCTTTGTTTTTGTTTAGTGACTATATTTTACGCAAAAAAAGTTAGTAATTGCGTGCTAAACTTCACATTTAGTTAGCCATGCAGCTGAGCTTATGTACTGTGTATGTTAAAATAAGACCTAAATTCGACATGAAATTAACAAGTATATAAATTGTTGCCTAGAATGCAACCGAACTGAAAATACTCGTTGAAAATTAAATAGTCTGAAATCATGGAACGTTGATGATTTACAGGATTCTGAAACAAACGTAATTTGAGAAATTGATTGGAAAATAAACAAAAGGAGTTTAAACTGTTGCCAAAGAAAATTCTGGTACTCAGCAGTAAGTTACTACGAAAGGCTAATTTAAACCATCACATATCTCGAACATTCTAATTAACATTGCTAGCGTAGGTCTACCCCAAAAATAATCCAGGCTGCATGCCTTGACCCCTCAGTATCTGCAGCTCTGAGACGTATAATATTGTTGCACAAACTTTCAGATCAAAAATATAATAACGACTGCTCACTGCCTTTTTGGAAAGTCGTTACATTTCCTTTAATATTGTTGTATTCAACAAATGCCTGGGTTTGTCTAGGCGTGAAACATCCAGCATTCCCCGTGCACTGTCCAATGACGTCAAGAAAACACTTATAATCCTTGATATATAAAAATACAACTTAATACTCATACCAAGCTATCAAGACCTATGCTCTATGCAACGTATACTGTAAAAATTTAAACGGAAATTTACCATAATTATGTAACGGCGTGTTAAGGCGGCAGCCTGGCTGGCGTCCGAATTGCGTGCAGCGAGTTCGGAGTTACGTTTTTCCTCAGAGACCAGTGAACGTGCGTCCGCAATGCTTATCTACGAAAAGAAAATACACTTCACACTACTTGTGAATGTGACTTTCAAGACACCACGCACATTGAAAGAGTTATTTTAAAGCCCTCAAACATTCTAAATTCAGTTCTTTCATGTGGTTGTTTCTCAAGATACATGTAACGGATTTGTTCGAAATTGAAGTGTACAAGTACACTGGACTTTGCTACAGTGACGAGTTGAATAAAATGATAGGGTCACCGCTTAAAGTCCCACAGTAATATCTTTACGGCGGGAACACTGCGCGGGCATTTACGACTTTGGCCGTAGAGGCGATATCACATTACAAGTGCCTGTCGACGACGCTCGAAGCGCCTCATCGATTTTCGCCTCACACACACAAAACATATCCTTCACCAGGCGGCCGCTTTAAGGGCGCGGTTCACCTCAGTTTTCAACGTCTTTTTTTATTTTTATATTGGTACCAGATATTTTTTCTTACTTTATACATAAATTGTGATTAAATCTTCCTCTTAGGACCTTATTTTATCTTCCATAGTTTTTGCGTAATGAGTCGTAAACGTCAAAATTTGGACTTTACGGTTTTATGAACGCCACTTAAACCAACTGACATTCCAAACTTAAAAAATTCACACTACATGACAATGTTGCAAGCTGTGATTTGACATATATAAAAACACAAAAATTTAAAGTTTCATTAAAAAATTCTGAATTTTTTATTAAATACAAAAATATTTTATTTTTTGTTTTTATATATGTAAAATTATAACCTACAACATTATTATACACTGTGAATTTTGTCGGTTTGGTATGTCAGTTTGTTTTAGTGGCGTGCTTAAAACCGTAAAAATGCAAATTTTGAAGTTTACGACTCATTACGCAAAAACTGTGAGAGATACAAAAGTTTCCTAAGAGGTAGAGTTTATCACAATTTATGTCTAAAATATAAAAAAAAAAATATTTGGTACAAATATAAAAATAAATAAAGACGTTGAAAACTGAGGTGAACCGCACAGTTTCTGTACATTTTTTTTGGAAATGGTTAAAATGTTTGCTGATTTACCAGGCTTGAACAGTAACAATGTAAAACTGTCGCTTTGTTTAAAAGTTAAATTATGATACGTCTCTTATACCAACATTTGGGTGAAAAACTTTCCATGACGTTTAGGGAGTTATTTCACGGCGTAGATATAGGTAAATATGACATTTCCGCGTTGGAAATACCTAAAGAGAGGTGTTGGTGGCAAGCCACTGTGGCCAGTATAGTGACGACGGGAAGGGACGATGATAATTATACGGTAACAACATTACAGCCCACGCGGTGGAACACACAACCCACAATCCCCTGAGTCGTGTCTGTTCTCCCTCCCTATTCCCGCTGGGGGGGGGGGGGTTGGAAGGACGGGGGAAGGTTCTAACATGTGAGTGTTTACGCTAACGACCTAATTGTCAGGCGAAACGAAGCCCGCGCAATTGGCGGGAAACAGGCGACGGAAGTGGCGCTGGAATGTCCCTAGTGGCCTGGCCCAATTACGCAGGCCTGGCGCACTTCTTGTTTATCGGCCTGCGAGACAATTTTTGGCCCCTGACGTAGCGGAAGTGAGTTGTGGAGAGGAAATGTGTGGGGACTCATTCGTATACCGAGTTCCCTGGCCTAACATTTTTAACAAGCAAAAACATGTATACCTAGTTTCCCTAGGAACGTTCTACTGGGCACTAAAGAAACATTTGTCCAGGAATAACAACGTTAGAAAAATATTTAAGAATCAAAATCTTTTGTAGGTAGATTATAGTATTTACATTTTCTGAAACTCTCCAAAGCTGTCAAAAATGTTTATTAAATATTAAATAGAACATTTTTCTTTATATCTTAGTAAGAAAAATCGAAGAAAATTGTGAACAGAATATAAATTTTTAGCTCCAAAATTATTAAGTTTTCAGTCTAATTATCCTGTGATCCCTGAGGTAATTAGTAGGCCTATTAAACTTTGTTTTCTAAACAGGATTATTGCTCTATATCATGCGAGAGATGCCATTAAGTTAAAGTGTTAAAAATAACTGATATTAAGTTTTAAATTTTTTTCATGTTGATGTTCGAAATTGCATACTTAAATTTATGACGCATCGTAATCGAATGACATTGCTGCGAAAATATTAAGAGGTTTTGTTTAGTAATTCAATGTAATTAAGAAGTGTATTTCTTATAGTTAAATATTACTGTGTTTACAGGATGTGTCAGTAATATGAAAAGAATATTCTAGTTCTGTGACTGGAGTCTACCAGACGCAGAACGGGCCGTCAACGATGCTAGTTGACGATACCGGCTTTAATAGTCGAGTGAGGTTTTGGTGATTCATAAAAAAAATCAGTTTAGTAGATAACAAAGTGCGTTAATTATTTTCCTATTGAAATCTAAATGCTTCAACTCAGTATATGCATTTATATATTTTTGATTGAAATAAGGTTTTTAAAAAATATAATGATTGTTATCAAGATGGCTCTTGAATGACTCCCTTAAACACCGACGCAAAAGTACTGCGTTATTCTGTCCTTTTAGCAGTCAGTCGTTAGCGTTTATAGACGCTGAGTAAGTTGGATTTGAGGTCAGCTTGGAGGGAAATTAGGAACGTTTTGGATGATTTCGAGAAAATAAAACGGTATATTTTGAGGTAAAATGAAAAAAAAAAAAAGATCCTTTCTTATTTTACAGTCAAAGCTGCCTGCCCTGTCCGACATCCAACATCCCCTTCCCTTATGTTAGAACCATTTTAGTACTAGTGGCGATGGTACACAATATGTACGAAGAAAAAATTAACGAATATACGCCAATTTCAATCCCTTTAATGAAATAAAAGCTTTTTGGTCTCCACAAAACACTTTGTCTTGAAACTTACCTAGTTGTTTTGTAATGAGCATAAACATTTGTAACCACTACAAAAGATTTTGGATAGGTCCATATTGACAAAACATTTTGTGGTGACCACAAAAGCGTTTTTTCTTAGTATCATTGTAACCGTTTTCCAAATATAGGGCGATGACATGTGGCGGACGAAATACACACTTCATTTACATTCCCAATTGTGTTTCATATAGTACAGAAAGTGTTTATAAATGGCAACACGAATCCCGCCAACACAAACTTTGCACATATACTTGAATGATTGACTTGAATGATTGTTGACACTATCGAAAACACGCCGTGGTTGACGAACGAGTTCATAACGTGTTTTAGGAAGTGATACGAATAATATCAGCAGGAGAAGTGCTGAAAACTAACGTTTTCATATGAATTCAAAGATAGAGAGGCTATGGCTGTGTAGTTTAGTCTACTCGCCTTCCACCTTGGCAATCCGGGATAGAAATCCCGCAACTGTACGCAGCTCACTTTAAGCTGAGCACTCTACAACATTTAAAATAATCAAAAACTGTCGGAGCCCTAAGTGATAAGTTTTCAGTGTGGTGAAACGCTTACACTTGTTTTCAGTTTTATAATAGTTTTCATATTGAAAATATTTACGACGAATGCAAAATAGCAGAGAGAAAAATTTAAGTAGTTCTCATTTTATTCTGAACAGTCTGTACCGATGTTCGGATGTGGAAATCACGGGGGACGTTACCATTGGCCGGTAGTTTTTCTCGGGGTCCGCCCGTACCCCTCGTCTTCTCATTCCGCCTGCTGCTCTTTAATCATCTCACTGTGTTCTTGAAATGTGCCGATACACCGCCATGCATTAAGGCCACATACTATTTATGTTATTTTACTAAGCTTAATTTTTTTAAATCTTGAAAGGGAGCAGATATTGCAAAACCGTTACATAGAAATGTTGGATATTGTTTCTACTGTGTAGCCTAATATTTCCAAAACATTAGTAAATATAATTTTGGCTGATTATTGTCACAAATAAAATGTAAGTAAGTCGATAGTAGATAGCAGATATATGTTCTAGAACAAAACACTAAAGAGTAATAAATAACCAAAATTTTACAAAGAATAAAAATAATGAAATAAAATAGTAAATATTTAGCCCATGGAAAAAAAATCTGATTTCTTTCCCTAAAAAATCAGCGTATTCAAGTATAGTCACAGAAAATACTTATTCTTTTAAATTTATTCATTATGGAATTTTACGGTCCTTCATTTTAGACCCTTGGGAAATAAAAAAAAAAAAATAAATAAAGCAAATTACTTTTCATTTGATTTAGTTTTTTGCAGGAACATTCTAACACACTTATTATTTGTAAAGTTTAAATAAATTATAATTTTCTAGGGCTTTGTCATACTCTGGATTTATTTGCTTGGACATATTCCAGTGCGAAATGAACGACTGTCAAATGAAAACTAAAAATAAGACTCAAAACATAAACAAGCAGAGTATGCTTTAGTGAACAGGATACATACACAACATAAAATTCCAACAATGGAATCGGGTCAAATAAAACAAGGAACAAGCAGATAGTAGGCCTAAATTAAATAACGAAAATCAAAGAAGAAACCTAAGTTAACATGCGACACAACGATGACTCGAAACAAAAACACAGTATATATCAGACACGAACATAAATACAACTAACGACACAACGATGAGACGAAACAAATCGCAAAGATATCAGACACATACAAAAAAAAAACGACACAAACGATGAGATAAAACAAAGCACAGTACTTTTCCAGACAGTCAGTATTAACGACGTTTCGGGAACTGGAACTTGTTCCCGTCATCAAGTAGACACACATGGTTCAGGAACACGAGTGTCTGATATCTTTACGTTTTGTTTCGTCTCATCGTTGTGTCGTTTGTTGTATTTCTGTTGGTATCTGATATCTTTCATTCCGAGAAAGCCCGCCGACCAGCTGCATCGTCCGGCACGATTCCCACATGCGAAAATCCGGGGTCCGAACCCTCCAGGAATCGAACCAGGATCGCTTTGGTGGGAGGCGAGAGGTCTAATCGCTAGGCCACCGCGGCCATCAATTACGTTTTGAAGAAAATAGGTTACATAGTACAGTTTTCAAAAAATATCTATGTGAAATTTTTGCTTTATATGCTCCCTTTCAGGATTTGAAACATTAAACTCGCAAAACCGCATAAATAAAAACTCGTGGCCTTAACAATTCTGCTCTTCCGCGATGTAACGGAACGTTCTTGAATACACAATCACAATTACTGCTTTTCTACGATATGATTGTGGTCATATTTTCCGCTTAGATTCACCTATAGTCAAGGATACTGCGTACCTGGCGAAGCAGACAATCCATCACTCTTACAGCCTGATCAAACACAACTTAACTGGCCAGCACAGTATTCCCGCGTACTTTAGCACCTCATGTGTCCTGCAGACAAACTCCTTCCGTCCATCGGGTACCGTTGCATGGTTCCATAAACTTGGACAACGATTAAGCCTACTCTTAGCGGAAGATGATTTTTTTCTTATATTATGCCACATCCTGTATTGTTGTACACCTCTAATAAAATAACACCCACATATGATTATTTAATAGTTAACTCCACCAAGCAAAAGAAATCTTCAGTGTAAAGATGAAGTTTATTACTTTCAGTTATAATAAATCATACCAAAGAAAATAATTAGTTACGACTGTCACGTTTTGTTTGACAGACATGTTCAAGTACAGAGATAAAACATACAGTTAAGAACTGACTAATAACATGTTACTGAAAGGTGTTTAATCCTAATTTTATCAAGTAAAGAATAAAGATATACATTGAATAATTGCAAAGACTTAGAGTTGGTACATTTGATCGAGCAAGAGAATAATTTAGCCTGCTGTGTACAGAACGAGGCAAGAATCCTGCACAAAACAGAAATTGTATTTGTAGTATTGCTGGAAACTTATTGTTGGATTTTGAATGGTGGAATGATGTCGATAATGTTCAAGAGGTTAATGAACGTAATGTTAACGATAATCATTGATACGGTGATACAGTGATATATAATGTAGATGTTATTGATAGTAACAAAGACTACGGCGATGAATAGTGATGACTTTTTATGATGATGGTAGCGATGTCGATGGCCGTAAAATAATATTAAACAGTAGTCGACATTAATCTTCGATTATATTGCCTAATGTTTGATAATGGTGCCTATAAACGAAAAAGTATCAGAATTTGTCATATTACCTAACAAAAAAAAAATCATGAAACCCATTGCCTTGTAGACATTATTTTGTTGTGCATGATAATATTTTGAAAATAAAAAAAATCTAAGTTGTTATAATCGAAACTATATATGCTAATTAGTTGCTGATATATAACTTACATGGTGTTTATTGAATTCCTTAAAAGAAATCTTCAAGCTGATGATTGTTAAAAAATAATATATAATTTCGTTTGCTATGTTTCTTATTTCGCATAGCTGAATGTTGTAAGATATAGCCTATTAAAAATCTTATAGAATTTAAAAACTACAATATTAAAACCTGCATTTATAAAGCTGGCGAAGAAGTCTTTGTGAAATTAATTTCTTGCACGGTTTACTCTTTTTCACCTGCTATGGGGGATGCCAGGTTTCCTGATTCTTAAAGCGGTAGATTCTAGTGATGTTTGTTATTAACTGTATTTCAGGGTAGGTATTGCAGTCAGTTTTAAAAATTAAAATGATACTGATGATTAGGTGAAGTAATTAGCCACCGTCCTAGAATTTATGTTCAAATCCTGAGAAGGATGTGGACGTATTAATAAGTTGAATATTTCCTGAACAAAATGGTACTAAAACAGTGTGTCATCACTGGTCTTGGGGAAGAGAAGGTAATACATTATTCAGTGTCTATTTCGTCCACCCTCTTTCTGAAAGGTGGTTTTAGCTATTCTCTTTCACCACTCGAGTGTGCATTAATAATCCGCTGTCCATTTTCGTGTCTTAACTAAGAGCTCCTTGTGAATGTCCCGGGATGTGTCAGAACTCTTGTAATTTCATTTATATTTAATTATAATTTTATTTTTAGACATTTGTTTACTGTACCTAAGTGATAGTCTTTCGAGCGTCTGTACTATACTATTTATTCTACACTGATTTTTAAATTACTCATAGTGTACGAGGTATACAATGAAGCTATTCAAAATGTGGCTAACAATGCATTTTACTGATATTAACAAACTCTCATAACTTCCTGTACATATCAACGTTCATTTTTACATTGGTGCTTACAATTGGCTTTTCAAAAACTGACACATAGTGCAAACGCATTCGCCTATCCCAATACACCCAAACCTGATAAACTTTAAAATGATTTTTTATAGAAAAACTTAAATTTATGTAGCGTTATGTAATGATACACATTTTTTAAATATTGTAATAATGTTTAATTTATGATATTTTATTCGGATAAGTTTTTTCTGTCTTTTCCGTGTAAGATAAAAACAACCATTAAAAAGTAAGAATACTGTTGTAAACATTTCACAGTGAGAATTATCCTCGAACGAATTTAATGTTGAAAGCAACGCCTTAATAATACTATACAGAAACGAGCGTAAATGTAATAGCGTACATTAATGTCGTGTTGTTTTCTGCCCGGAATGAAAAGGCTCGGGGCACGGCAGATGAACGCACCGCTACAAGACATTATTCTCGTTCTCGTGGTAAAGAGGAAAACATTTAAATTCAAACCTCAACAGCTCTTCGCATAATTTGTTTACATCAATTATTTGCGTAAAGCTTCTCTCACAAACGGTCTCTAGTGGAATGAATGCGTTTATCTGTGTTTACAGTTAAAACGTATCATCGTAAAGGTTTAATTTAAAACGCCGTACGTATACAGCATAATACGGTTAAGATAAGAGTTCTAACTCAAAGTTTTTTTGTTATTTGTGAATAGTCAATATCGTGGTATGATGGAGATTTTTTTACGATGAAATGAAGACACGTAATATTAAGATTCCACTATACTCGTGAGGTACATATTATTGGTTTTTAAGCCGTTATATTTAATTTACGGTATAAATAAAAGAATGTGTTTAGGTATAACCATTTTAATGTATACATACGTTATAATTTTTGCGCTAAATTTGCTTTACAAGGTAAATGCAATGTGTAAACAGTGTGAGAAAAAGTCGTGTACTAATTATTTTCTCTTACTGTTTACGAAGTGTATTTTACAAGTAATGAAAATTTACCGCAATAATGTTAAAGAACATGTACAGGAAATTGGTTCTACCTGAAAACATTTTTAAGTTATGCTGTAAAACTAATATACGACTTGAAACGTAGAACTCGTGCATATAGTGTATAGTGGAATCTAATTGAATTACGTTGCTAGCACAAATAAGTATACTAGTTGCTTAGACCTCTACAGATACATAACACACAAAGTAAAATATATAATCCCTCTTCTTATGATCAAAGAAGAAAATTGAAATTAAGATAAATCCAGATTTATAAGTTGAATATAACTCTGTATAATCCATGTCACTCTACATATGGAAGGGTGAATACCACAAGGTATTTAATAAAAACAGTCCTTCGTCACTCTCAGTTACAAGTGTTTGAAACTATAAGAGTGCCTCTTCAGTAGTACCATTAAATATGTATTATTAATAGCTTGAGTCGTCGAGCAAGTTTAACTTTCCTGGAGATCAGCTCGCTAAGATCGCCAGTGTCACTCGGGCATTAACAGAGGATGGCCTCTAGCAGATAGAGAACTAGGGCGTGGTTGATTAATTAAACCTGATCGCACTTACTGAAGCCAACATATTTTTGGAAGTCAGTATGCAAAAATTAAACAACGTAAATAATCAGTCTACTTTCCTTAGTTTAAGTTGGTGAGTGAGTGAAAAGATTTTCGTTAGCACTAGATCTTCAGCGTTTTTGAAAGGGGGATGGTAGTTATTGCAAATAATTCGTGTGGATTTATTAAGTGCTTATATGGTAGTTACCTTAATTACTCGCCAAAAGTAAGATAATTTACCTCCCAAACATACCCACATCAATATTAATGAATCGAAGTGTAAAACTGAGACGAAATCGCTGACGTATTAATAGTTGATATGTATAACTAATAATTTTTCATGCTAATTCTTCCAAATAGTGTAAACTATGTTTTTGATACTATAACCTCAAGCCTTAAATCTGTTCAGTTGAATAGTAAAAATAATTATATTCCAGACACGTAAAATGTGAGAGATTTAAATGAGAGCCTAAATAGACTTTATAACAGAATATTTGTAGCATTATGTTAATATTTTTTTTAATACCACGTATGACTTACCTCGGTTAAGGGCTTGTTAATTAGTTTTTTTTCAGACTGGTGTCAATAACTCAAATATCTTTTTAACCAAAAGTTTTGAAAAAAAAAGTGACACTGTGCAGTCACACGATGCACAATACTGTGGATGCGTTTTTAATAAATAATGTAACATTTGTCAACAAAAAAAATATTTTGCTTCATTTTGGCTTATTTTCACGACAAAAAAATCGTGGCACTTGGGTGACGAAATCTAAAAAACCTTTCAGTACATTGCTACGAAAAAATTCAGCTACAAATTATGACATATTAGTATCAAAACTGTGGAGCGAAATTTTGATGTGAGTAATAGAGGAAAAATAAAAAAATATTTTCGAAATCACTGCAAAAACTATGGAATAAGCCCTTAAAGGAATCAAATGTATTGTGCTCTAATATAAGGCACTCAGCACAAAATAAACCTAAGTGTCAAGTTATATAATTTATTCTTTTGAAATTGAAGGGAAGGGAGAGAGATTGCATAATAATAAAAATTAAATATGTGACTACTTTATTGGTATAATAAGCTATGAAAGCGTAGCCAGCAATAGACTCGGGTTCGATTTCCGGAGAGTTTCGGTGGCTGAATAGTCAGACCATTCGCCGGATTTAATAAATACTCGCGTTTTGATTTGAAAATTATTTTATTATCCGAAAATCTCTGCGCGAGAAGTTTAACGATGTTAGATTTATTTTCAAATGAAAATGAGAGTATTTTTGAAATACGGTTATTATAGAGGCCTAGATATTATCATATTCCAAATTATAAAAAATACAGTTCACCATTTTTGTAGATTTGTGGTTTAAAACCCCTATTTTTTTTAAACAGTTGATAATTTTTTACTTAAAAGTGAAGCATACTACCGCATGGTGCTGTATAAATAAACGTCTGCTGATAAAATATCTACTCGGCAAAAAATATCATCGAATTTTGATGAGTAGTTCAGATTTTATTGACGATCGAGTATTACAGTCGTCCGCTCGACGTATATAAAAAACACGATGATACTGAACATGAATATTGACGCAAAAGAGAGTATTAAATAATAATGAGTCAATATCATCGTGTTTTTTATATACGTTCTGTAAAACGACTTTCGGTTAATTATAAAACCCATGATTCGCTTATATATGGCATCTGCGATAAGAAAGAAACGTGTAGTATATTAGTCTCAAAGCTCTTAGTTAAAAAAAAAAAAAAATTCAGCCAAACAGTACGAGTCTTCTCGAGCGTTCTTCCATTCACAAAAGAATATCACAAACCTTTTACAAGCGGGGCAAATTCATCCATTGTTCTTTGTGGAAACCACTACTATATGACTGTTAAAGTCTGGAGAACATTTATATGCTCAGAGATGTAGCTGTCATGGATTACCGTTAGCTTACATTTTTCCTTTCTAAAGAGTTTGGTTTTTTTGTACTTGTAAGATAACTGACGTCGGTTTTCGAGAAAGTTAGGAAATTTACTGACATCCCGGCGAGCAGTCTTTTTAAATTATTAATTAAAGCGTATTATCTCGTGTGTAATTTTTGCGACTCCATCCTGTGAGCAGCGATGGACTTAGTGAACGAAAAGGCAATGCCACATATATTTTTAATGCCTTGTTTTTAGGTTATGTTCGCCCACGTTTATGAGGCGATAGTGTAAATTTTTCAGGATTATAAAACTTTTATTCTTAACAGTTTATTTTATGTGTTTGTAAACGTTACACAATAAAATATCTGCTTAACATTGGATACAGCTTCTTTAATTAAACAAAAAATAATTATTATAATGCGATTGCAACCATCTGTAATAAAGTCTAAAATACAGTGGAACAATTACTTAATAAATATTAAATTTTGGGCAGTCGTATTACGCGAAATCTACCTGCGCGTCAAATGGACCGCGCTAACAGTTGGTGGTGGGTGGGGGTGGGGGGGGGGAGGGTCGGTGGTGTATCGGTCGCATCCCTTCGTGCGATTCCGGGTGATTCTGTTCGATGCCCAGTCGGGGTCACTTTCAGTACTCACATGTGGGACTCATGTCTGATGATACCGCAGGTCTACTATTTAAGACCATGCTGTTATATATATTTCAAACATTTGTAAATAACTCGAATATTATTTCACCAAATGTTTTGAAAAAATTTGAGACTGTGTACAGTCACACGATACACAATTTTGGCCGAGCGTTTTTAAAAATAATGTACCGTTTGCTAGCAAAATATTATTTAGCTTCATTTTGGCTCATTTTGACAACAAAATATGTGATATTTCACAGGAATAAATCTAAAAATCCATTTGGTGTATTGCAACAGAAAAATTCCGATACAAACAATGATATATAAGTGTTAAAACTGTAGGAATGTATTTTCGATTATGTATTAATTTGCGTAAAATTATATTTTCGAAATCACTGCAAAACTAAAGAGTGAAGCCTTAATGTCATAGGGTGCTGCAGACTCCACTGTCGAGCTCCATAATAACTTCAGTTACCCTCATTCATTTCTTATCACTAGAGCCACGATTTATGACGAAAAGATTAATGCTTTATGTGCACATTTGCAACTCTGCTACATCGTCTGTGATTGGATGATTTTACTCTCACTTGCCTGGGCAAATAACACACGCACGGAGTCACAACAATCTTACTCTGATTGGTGCAGTCATATAAGAAACGTGTCTGAACAAAGACACGCTGCCAATAAACTCGAAGCACAGTTGCCAATGTGCACGTGATAGAATGAAACGAAGTGGGGCAAAAATCTTTTCGCGACAAAATCGTGGCTCTAATTGTCACGCTACAAAGACACTTATGTACTGCAGCCGCCCAACTGGCAACGTTGCACTCCTGTGCTTCTAACTGCTTTTGTATGCATGCGTGCCAAGAGAGCAGGTCTAGTGTGTGTGTGTGTGAGAGAGAGAGAGAGAGAGAGAGAGAGAGAGAGGGAAGGAGAGAGTTACGCGAACTACGCCAGTTATTGCTACTTCAGCGCAGATTACGAACTTCAGACCACAATTTGTGTGTCTGTTACGAATATTTCCCAGCGGCTGCGTCCCTAAGCCTACTGTATTATTTTACTCGTGTCTTCTACAACGTGATGAAGAGCTTTAAACGTTATTCAGGAATAACTTGTATATCATACAAAAGTAATTATTCATAATTCACATGAAATGGAGTTGTAATTAGAAATTAGGTTTGCCTTGTCTTGTTCTAATAAGTTAGATTAAAAGAGTAATTTTAAGGTGAACATTTGAGCATAATATCAAACTATTTTCAGAACTTATTAAATTTAAGTAAATAAAAAAAATGTAAATTTTACAGCATGTAGGCTGGAATTATACAACGAAAAGGAGAAAACTATTTATTCATAAGTAACATGAAATACAGCTGTAATTAGAAATTAAGTACGCCTTGTCTTATTCTAATGAGTTAGATGCAAAGAGTAATTTTAAGGTAAATATTTGAACATAGTATCAAACTGTTGGCAGAACTTATTAAATGTATGTAAAAAAATATTTTGCAATATATTGGTTGGATACGTAAAATGTAAAGGAGAAAATGTTGATGTATACGTAACAAATGATTTATACAAAGATCTGAGTGTTTTGTAGGCAGTTAATGTAGCAGCGTGTCGAAGTAACAGTGTCCATTCACAAGGCCTGTCCCGCATATCCACTATTCTTTCTGAACACCGTCACTTCTTCACCTGTGTAAACGCCGCGTGAAAGCTCTGCCGAATTAGATCCATTAATTAAAACAAATTTAGGGCGCCGGTTGTGCCCTACACGTCGCGCGTAAACGACCATCTACGGGTAACACCAGTATGATTTACGGAGCAGTATCCGGGCATAAATTCCTCTCACCCCTCTCCATAAATAATTGTGTGAGGTGGACTTTCGCTGGACGAGTGATGTCGCTGTGTTAGGGTTATCTCGAAGCTGTTTCCTGCAACAAACAATAACTCGTTGCAGTTGCGAGTGTTCGAAACGATTAGCAAGTACATTCCGCTGAAACCAAAACACTTGAATGTTAAATTTGTTTATTTACCCACGAAATGTTCAGCTCTGGGCCGGTTAACAACAAATACTTGTTAAATGACACCATCACTTGAATAAGAAAATTTAAAAAAAAAACTACAAAAAGTTAATAAAAACTAATATAACTAATGGTTACTTACATCTAAATCTAAATTCTTGTTGGATGATATGAACTCTAGTAACTAATCTAAAGACAAGCCTGACAACCTTTTTTTATTCTTCAACTACTGACAAGTATTCCTTTAAATTCAAGAAATAAAATTTTACATAATCAAAAGTATGGAAATATGGTAACATAATATAACTAAGCCAAGAAAACAATAACAAATATGTGAAACATTAACATATCCTGTAGCATTATCTCTGCAGGATAAAAATTCACTGCCTATAAAAAAAACTTTTCAAAATATTACTTTTATTTAAGAATTTTTAAAATTTGATACTTGTTTCTAAATTTTTAACCTTCTTCCCTGGACTTATGTTTCTTTCGATAGTGTTTTATTCCTGGTGGCCAGTCATTCCACAGTTTACTTGCTAAGTAAACGACTTTTTATAAAAATAACGTCTGTGAATTGGGACTTTTAATTTGGCTTTATGACGAGTTAGGTGCATGTGGTTTGGTTTAAGATCTCTTAATTTATTAGAAAGATACATGAGTAGTTTGTACTGTTTTATTTTATCGACCAGATTGGCTTGTTGGAGCAGTCTTCTGTTTTCCATATCTAACTAACCAGAGCGTTGCAGATATTCCGTTATGTGTTGCCTCTTTTTCAAGTTGTAGGTATAACGAAGACATGCATTTTGAAGTTTTTGAATTCTGTACCGAAGAATTTTACCGATTTACATAAATTGACCAAAGGAATAGTTAAATGCAGATAGGACTAGCAGGTCACTGATTTTCAGCTTTAAACTTGTTGGTAGTATGTGCTGGAATTTTTGTAGGTACTTTAGCCGATAGTAACCTGTTCGCACCAACCTTGAAACGTGTTTAGTCCAGCTCAAATTTGAGCCCGCCACAGCTCTTAGCTGTGGTGATTTCCGGGATTATACTATTGTTGCTTATTATTCCTGAATGAACTCGTGATGATTTAATGGCATGTGCGGTTCCGATTTTCATGAACGAGCTTTTATTTGGGTTTAGTTTGAGACTATTTTCGTTACACCATGTGTTAACTCTATCAAGATCCTCATTAATTTTTTCTACTGTTAGTGATAAATCATGTGAGGAACACGGTGTTTTGGGCGTCATCAGCATATTGATGACATTTTAGGTGCTTTAAGCATAATGTAAGGTCCCGTGTGTATATATATATATATATATATATATATATATATATATATATATATATATATAGCATATTGATAATAAAATTGGACTTAATATAGATTCTTGCGGTACTCCCGTCCTAATCGATTTGGCGGCCGAGCTCGTAATTCCTGCAGGTGTATTTAGTTCTACGATTTGAAAACTGTTATTTAAATAGTTTTCAAACCACTTTAATGCTGACGTAAAATGACCGATACAAGTTAATTTACCCAATAACATTTTATGATTTATGGTGTCAAAAACTTTGGAGAAGTCTAGTAATATTTCAAAAGTTAATCGTGATTTATCCATAGCTGTGTGTATATAATCTGTTACACCTAGAAGTGTGGTGTTCATTTTGATTTTACTACTGTCAAAACAAATGATTTTAAATGATGCATAGGATTGATAAATACTTTTTAAAATGACCTTATTTGTGACAATGTTGGAAATTCCAGTCACATATTAATTAGGCTAGTATTTTATCCTTAAGCAGACAATAAGAGCTGAAATGCACGTGCAGGATGGTTTTGAACTGCAGGTTAAGCCCTGTGACGAGATTTTCTATTAATTTAGGATATAGACCACCGAATTCTTGTTTCCTCATTTCTTGCATCCATAATATTGGCACAATCTCTGATATTGGTATTTGCCTTAGATTATGTTCGAAACTAGTTACAGTTATTTCGCTTTACCAAAAAGAAAGAATTAATATTGTATCTACCAGTGTGCTGTTTGCTTTTATGCAGCTATTCACTTATAGCGCGTTAATTATGTTGACTGAGATTTGATAATTGAATTTTTTTTTTGCTTTGCACAGCACACA
Organism: Medauroidea extradentata; assembly: GCA_003012365.1. NCBI lineage: Eukaryota > Metazoa > Arthropoda > Insecta > Phasmatodea > Phasmatidae > Medauroidea > Medauroidea extradentata. The sequence continues at coordinate 41,468 of PNEQ01000473.1, forward strand.
TACTTGCTATCGTTCAAATATAACCGTATCGTTTCTTCAAATGTAGTTTCATTTCAGAGTAGTAAACATATAGTCAGTCCGCCTCCCTAGAAAATAAACACAATGCCTTATAGCTGAAAACCGTCAAAACCGTAAAGAGGAGTTATAAAATAGTCTTTTGTAGTAAATACGTAAAATACCCTTAAAAGAAGAACAGGAAAAGTAACAACGAGATTTGGATGGGAGACATTTGGGAAATAAAATCCAAGTGCACTAGCTGATATTGAATCAACGAGTCTTGCAATCTCAACGTTTGCTCGGGGGGGGGGGGGGGGAGTTGGGAGGGCACATTCCTTTTGCTTGGATACTTCCCAAAATATTGATACGAAAATAACAATCATCCATTGCTCTCTCTTCTTCCTATGTCGTTATTTTCAACTACAGCAGACATTCTCCAGTTACGTGCCAATATGTTGCACCGATCTTTAGTAATAATGGAGTTAATTTAAAATTGCGAGACGAAAAATTGGCTATTTGTAAGCAAGAATGAACAAGTATTATTATTTTTAGTAAAGTTCTTTGATTTGTGGTTATTTGAGTTACTGTAAGTATAGTGATACTTGACTTAAAATCTTAGAAAAAGGTAACACAAGTATATGTCGTACTTCTCTCTCTCTCTCTCTCTCTATATATATATATATATATACATATGCCTATTGGACAAATCTCTTTCTTTCTCTATCTCTCTACATATTTTATGTGTATATTCTTATTCATTTATTAATTGCTTAGTGCTTAGATTACTATAAATGCATTCACGTAAACTGTTACAATCTAGAAGAAACTTTTTAACCGGAATTTAGGAAATTTTATCTTTTATATAAAGACAGTAAAATGACACATATAACTTAAAAAAAGTGTTCATTAAAAATAATATGTGGCCTACCTGTATGATTTAGATTTACTAACAGCAATAACTTAAACATTCTGTTATAAGACTTTTATATAAATGATTTTCTAGGATGTAGTATTTGGAAATAACTCCATTGCGACGTATCTGTCAAAGAAAACTAATGAGAATAGAAAAACATAAGGAAGCAGAGTACGCTAATTATTCCGTACATTCGAGGTCTTTATGAAGAAATAAGACGTCTGGAAAACAGATGTGGCCTTCAAACAGCATTCCAAGCCAAATCCACTATTGAAAGTATGTAAGTTACCAGGGTGAAACCAGTTACACAAAAATTACAAACCCAAAACTATGTATATAAGATCCCCTGCGAATGTGGTCATATGTACATAGGTGAAACTGGCAGATCTATCAATCCGAATCAAAGAACACAAAAAATGACAAGAAAGGAGAAACCCTAAAATCCAGACTAGTTAAAAATATATTGTGAAATAGCTACAAAATTCTTTGTGAAGACTCAACACCACTCACACAGGAAACCGAACAAATTAAAAGAAAAATCAAAGACTTAGCCTTTGCTATTAGCAATAACAACATTTTCAGTCAGCAGAGCATTGAATCAAAAATATTTTGATTCCATTGATCAAGGATAAAACATCTTTACACCCAAAACAACAACGATCACTTGACTCACCACAACCAAACATAGATAATGGAAACAGACTCCAGTTCCCGAAACGTCATTTTTCTGTTCGCCTCTGGAAGAAGACTGTGTTTTGTTTCGTCTCATCGTTATACTGTATTTTTATTTTATTTTGTGTATTATATCTGCTTGTTATTTAGCCAAAGAAGGCCCCAAACCAGTGTTGTCTGCTATGATTGTGTCTGGTTTATTCTGTCGTATTTTATTATTTGGCTGTCTTTGTTTTATTTGACACGATTCCATTTATGGAAATTTATGTTGGGTGCGTATCCTGTTGACTGAAGCATACTCTACTTATTTATGTTTTTCTATTATCTTTAGATTTCTTTGACTGACATCTGCATCGCCATGCATTATGTAAAAAAAAATTACATCCAGTCATGCACCCCCATCCACAACTTATTCAAAGATAGGGTGTTTTTTCTACTTTTATATTTATTTGTTCGTAATTTTTAAAGTGTTCAAATGTCTCGACGCTTGATTTTATAACAATTAAAAATTATTAAATAGTTTTGTACACCTTCCTTGTGATACCTCAGTGACGTGCAACTTTTCTTGCCCTTATTTCAGTATATCCTACAATTTTAGTGCTACAGTTTAGAGCCCTGTAGAGTTGCACTGCCGGTGAAAAGGCGTTGCTCTTGCTACGTATTTATACGATACGAACGTGCAAGAAAGATGTTCTTAAATAAGGGTTTCACTAATAGAGAACAAACAGTACGTATTACTTCATAATAGCTCTGTGTTCGCTGGCGAAGTAAATGCGGTGAAATGTAGCCTAGTACGTGATCCTAATTTTGTAACATATTAGGAGATATAACGGTGTGTTTGCATGATTATTAATTTTGTAAGAAAAACTGCATTAAGTTATAGCCATTCACTGAAATACGCCAGCTAATTTCGTTTCCTCTCTAGTTACATAAGCCGTTATAAGAAAGTCACAGTTCTCAAGAAGAGGATACAGGCAAGATTTTCACTAATTCTTTTTGCGTACTGATACCTAAGGACATTCGTACATTCATTGTACCTAGTAGCCTGTAAGTGCAGTGATATTTTCTTGTGGAAGAGTATTAATGTTGCCTAACATGCTGCTAGACAATAAGAAAAGAAGTAAGACAGAGTTACCTTAGTAGAGACCAAAAATTTCTCTTTGGTAGGACTGCTGTTTAAAGAAAGGAACACGTGTCAGTTACACGCTCCAGAACTGTTATCGACCGACACTTATGCATTTCACGAAAAATCACGTCCCATATGCTAGACAAACCTGAATTCATCTAGACGAATGTAGCTGGACGCATTTAGTGGTCTCCTTGGACTCTGGGTTTTAAATTGATTTCTGTTTTTTTTTTGTCGGATTTTTTCTTTTTTAATCACTGTTGCAAATTCAGAAAAACACAAATGCATGTTGTAAATACCGTTGAAGTTATATATATATAAAGTAAATATTGAACTTTTGTATAATATACATATTTTTGCGCCCTATATATTTTTGTATAGTGACAAGTAACCCTTAAAATGCCTCTATTTTTTAAATTTATTATACTTAATTAAAAAATAAGTTACGTAAATATGACTCACAATACAAAATTACAGTGAGCTACTTCACGAAAATTCTACAGTCACAAGGGCACATTTTGTTGCATTAATTTTTTTTTTTTTTTTTGGAAATAAGGGACTGTTTCTTCGGTAGACATAACTGTGGAGATAAGGTACAGTGTTTCCTCGGTAGACATAACTATGTAAACATGGAACATTTTCCTCTTCAGACGACGGTTTTTTTTCTTTCGAAACTAATGTAATAATATCAAATGAATTTTTTTTCTTTGTTAGACGCTTTAGGTAATTTTTGATTGGGCCCTACTTTACGAAAGAGACGTGAATTTCCTCTGCTGAAATTTCTTTTCATATTTTAATTAGTAATATTATATATTTATGGATGTTCGTGGTTCGTGGTTCATTCCCTGCCGGTACGTGGACTAAATAAGTATCTTCGTATCACCACGACCATTACTGTAGTTCAACGAAAACAATTTTATTGATTCGGTAAAATAATTTGCGATCAAATGAAGTCATAAACACAAACAATAATTAACATTTTGGATACATATAAGAAAATTTACTCTACAATTTACCGAACTGTATGAATTTCATGAACACGGAAGTAAAATTTGAAATTTTCTTAGTAAGGTATTTGAAAATTACCAGCAGTACGAAAGTTATCTAAGTTAATAGTTCGCATGGACCTTGACCTGAAAAAATTTTACTGAGAATTCAGTACGTGGGATAGACAACAGCCTCCAACGCAAACAAGAAAATTTCGAAGGCCTATCTGAAATACCTGGAAAAGGTACGTATATTCTTGCTACATTCGTGTACACATACACACGTTTTGTACGTGATTTCCTTCAAAACAGGGAGTATCCTGCATTCCACAACAGAGTGAAAGAGAAAAATATTTTCTTGAAACCTTACAGAAATTTGATGAAAGAATATTAGTGCTACAAGTAGAGACTTGAGAAATTCGCGTTTTCATTTGGGCACAAGATATAATTCCAACAACTATGAGTTTGTGTCACTTTCGCAATTGGCCTTTGACTGTTTTGACACTTCCTGAATGTCTCTGAGCCAATACTGGAAATGTAACTATTACACACTTATACCACTTTAACAACAAGCAGCTAATGAGCATCTCCTGTCTGCTTCAGTTCACAGATATTCTTGCAGGCTAGCCTACAGGTCAGTGAACCAGAGACTTTTTCCGGTCTTTAGCTATGTGGTAAACATATCCGAAGAAGTAAATCATTTGTTTAGGCAACAATTTCCTTTCGTTAGTTCTTACGGCAGTACCCCACAAGAGAGTTTGCAGACATTTTACTATATATTTTGTTTTTGTAATGCCTGTTCTCGAATTATTGTTACATGAAATTTCAGTCAGAATAAGTTATATCAAGCGTTAATGGGCAAGGACGGCCATCAACTCAAAAATACTAATTTGAGAAAATAAAACGTGTTTGTGTTTTCACTATCAAAATTCTGGTAAGACTCTGTGGTTTATTTAAAATCAGTGTTGCTGATATGCCTGTAGAAACGTCCAGAGTAGAATGTTAATTACTTTGGACGATTTCAGATCCCGTAACACAACTAGGATAAATTTTATTGTGACGTCATAAACAGGACTCGGGTTTATGTGCCTGGTGCCCTGAGCAGATAAAAATTAATCATCCCCCCCCCCCCCAAAAAAAAAACAGTGCAAAAATTTTTAAAAATTTGCTGTTGTTCATTATTTCTCTTAAGAATGTGGGTTCATGAAATACATAAAATTACGATACGGATTTAAATTAAGAAAATATTCTCCTTGCTAGTGGTGCCCCTTCCAGATTTCCGCCCTAGGGAAATGCAAAAGTCTGCCCAGTTATAATACGGGGATTGGTTATAAATTCCACCAGTCCATAGGTATGTTATGTTTTAACGACGTTAAATTTTTAGAAATGAATAAAAAATAGTAATGTAAAATATTGAACCTAAAACAGCGACATTACTACTTGTCACTGAGTGTTTGGACTTATAATAGTTTTAGTTTGGTATCGACGCCTCTCGAGATGGGCTGGATGTTCTTTCAGGATTTTTCTAACAATCGGCGGTTGGCTAAAGCGGAATATCATTTCTGGTTGCTGACCACATCCAGGGTTTGCTAACTTGAAAGATTTCTGACCCCAGACGCCTCCGTGTAAATGACGAGTCGCTGCGGAGAGATCTGTGCCATCGCCTGGAGAAGGAAACAGATCCCAGTTTCCAAAACAACTCGGTCACCATCACACAAAGCCTGCAACTTCTGTCTGTGTTGTGTTTGCTGTGCCGTCTGTGGACTACCATGCCATGGAATAAGAGAAACAAATCCTCGACTAAAGATTGCCGGAGATCTCCTCATCCGACGGACAACTTACACAACGAAAAATAAATATTACAACGAAACAACAACGAAATGAAATTATGCACCTATATTAACGTATGTCAGTAAAAAAATTAATTTATTATGTTGAAAATATAAATGTAATAACAGAAATTATATTATGAGCATGGCAATTCTGAAACGTTTCGCTCCATCATTCATGATGCGTATTCTTATGTTGATGTTACGGGACAGAGGAATTGTAGCCCGTTTCCAGCGTATTAGGTGAAAATAAGGTTGTCGTTGTTTAATATTGGAGTAAGGACTCTCTTATTGTACGGTTCCTGGTAGACTACAAATGTTACAGTTGCTGTATTCATTTGTGCTGTCTCCGTTATACTTGTCCAATTTCTTCGCAAATTCTTCACAAATTCCAGGAGTGTTCCTAATGCAGTGGCAACCATCCACAATGCATTCCTGTAGTTCGTGGACACTATCAACAGGGCTGGCATAAGCCAAAGCTATTAAATATCCCTACATTAAAAGACAGTGTTGCAAAATTGCCATGCTTGCACATGTCCATACACCGCAACGGGAAAACTGTCGTTTTCCGGAATTATGTTTATAGCATTATTTGCATGTTTCATCGCCCTCGACACACCCCTTTCGTTTGTACCTATAATTACCTAACATCTTGTATCAGCTAGTCCCTTTTTTCCTAACACATTCAATAAAAGTCGAGCTCTCCTGACTGACAGCGTAATTTAGATTGGCTGATGTCCGCGCTTTGGAATATTTATACTCTATTAAAAATCGAAGATGAACAGAAAATTTAAAATTCAATGCTTTGTTGGCTAAAATATTTGCACTACTCGTAGTAAATGCTTACATTCTTCGTATCATTCGCAACCTTACATTATTGCGAAAAAAAAATGGTGGCCATAGAAGTCCAAAGATTCATGATATCAGGACGCAAAACGACAGCCCACATAAATTTAATGTCGTGTATCAATTGGTACTCTTGCATTCTAACAAAATCTAAAGCGATATTTTAACCTTGAATTTCTGATTCACTTATATTTTTCCATGCAGGTTGGCTGTGAATAAACTTTACATTACTTTTTTGACTGAAATTTGTTAGTAACTTATACAGAAACCTTTATATACTTAAATAAATTGTGAAATCACTCATTTTCAGCAATTTATTTTCTTTTGCTAGCTCTACTCAAGAGGTCGAAAATGCTTGGCTTGAAGTGACGCAGCTCTGAATAAAATACTGGCAGTACAATTACGGGGTCTCGGAAATACGTCAACTCGGAATTGACTCAACTCCGGTTTTTCTTGTGTAGGCTACAGCCCTGAATTGTGTCAACCTGGAATTGATTCAACTCCGAATTTGTACTTTTAACACGAAACCCCAAACGGAATTAAGTCAACTTCGAGGTGGCTTTATTTCGGGTTATAAATTGTACAGTTTCTAAACAAAAATTTGTACCGGAATTAAGTCAACCCGGAATGGACTCAATTCCGGATTTTAACTACGTAGTTTTTAGCACATAAATCTTACCGGAATTAAGTCAACCAGGAATTGACTCAATTCCGGATTTTTTGCACTCTCGTTTCTAGCATGAAAACTGTGCCGGAATTAAGTCAACCGAAGTTGACTCAATTCCGTGTTCTTATTTTCCCCCAAAATGAGAAACGGAATTAAGTCAACCCGGAATTGCCTCAATTCCGGATTTTTCATGCTGCTGTACATTCTTAAATTCACTGGAATTACGTCAACCAGAATGAAGTCAACTTTTGTTGACACTATTCTGGGTACTTTTCAATATTGGCGTTTTCTCAAGACGCGGAAATACGTCAACTGGAATTAAGTCAACTCCGAATATTCTGGTATTTAAGTCCGAGTTTTATGGTACGCTAGCTTGTGCTTACAAAACTACCAATTGCGAACTGCCCATTTTTATTTTGAAAATCGTACAGGAATAATGTCAACCAGGAATTAATTCAATAAAGAAGGTGATGTTCAAAGTGTACGCCATATAAAGATTAAATTTTGTATGTGCATGTCACACTCCAATGATCAATTTAAGACAGATACGAAGTATTAAATCTCTCAATTTAAAAATGCGTTCCTGTAAATTTTGCGTGATTCACTGTGAAAATCATAATTTTGCAGCTTTTATGCCTTACAAATAAGAAAGCGTTACGAACGAACAAAAAGTAATTCCCATTGATAGCAAATTTAGTTATCTATCTCCAGACATGTTAGTGAATTAAAAAGTGCTACCTGTCTTATGTTTCTTTGTAAATTGGTAAAATATGGGCAATTAAGATATATATTTTTATCTGTTGCTCCTCTTTTGTTAAAAAAAAATTTCCACAAATGTTTTGGAATCACTTCACTAATTTTACGCTTCATTAGTGCTATTTCAGTAAAATGATTGTCTTATTAACTGACCTGAAAAGAAATTGCAGTTTGTCATGCGCATGTTCCCACTCCACTTTCTCTGCTACCTCCCCTCCTTTGTGACGTCATGCGAGTTGCAAGGAATATTCACGGAATATTGGCGAATACTCACATCGAGCGCACAAAAAACGTTCAAACTAAACTCAACAGTAATCCAAAACCATTCAGTAAATTTACTTAAAAATTTGTGCAACAGTATTTATGAACTGTCCTGCCGATAATGGTAGGCTATATGTTTATTTCATTATGTAAAGTTATTTATTACAAAAAAAATAATCTTACTAACTATTATTTGAAAAATGTAGGGCCAAATATAGTAAGCGAGAATTTTTTTATTTTTCGAGATAAATCCCTTTATCAGCGAACGAAAGAAAAAAAAAACTCAAAATTTAATTTTTATGCCCTCCTTTAAATGTTTGGAGATACGATATCATTTTAGCGGCAGATAGAAGGCAGAATGTTTCAGACACGCGCGTTCGCGATCAGCGACCTGACCACAACTTGTTCTTCGATCTGTATATACTGGATATGCTATGTTGATTTCAGTTCTGAATATCATATTCGTTGTAACATAACCAACTTTTGGTATAACTTATTGCTATACACCAAATTAGATAACAATATAAAAATAAAATTTGTAAACTCTCATCCTCATTTCCATAATTTTACAAGTACCTTTATTTCTTAGACCTACAATACAAAACCACAAAACAGCAGAAAACCTAATGGTTAAATGTTATCACTATTTTTTACCATACAGTACATAGGAACAGAAGTCTATATTATTTTTACACTTCATAACTATATGAAACTCATCATAGTTAGCAGTAAACTTCTTTCACCACATTTCAGAGTTGCTCGTTTGACGAGAAATGAAGTAAATGCAATGAAATGAAACATTAAATAAATGTGTTTACAAACTACCCTCATGTCTACAAAATTAGTTCTGAATGATAAATTACACTTGTCAATGAATTGCTAAGTTACAATTTTCTGTTTCCCATTCAATTTATATGCTTCTATAATTAAAACTAAAATTAAAATTTATTAATAGGAAGTAATTGCGTTGTTTGACCACAATTATTATTATTTTTTTTTTTTGTCACTCAACGTAACAAATGAGTCTACGCATGCTTTCTCGTTTCGGAACCATGTACTTTTGATAAAAAATCAAAGTGATAATTTTTCGTACAGTAAAATAGCATGTTATCGAGGCTAGTTGAATGCAACTAAAATAATAGAATGTTTTCATAACCATAGGTATTCATAAATTACAAATTTCTTTAAAGATCACAAATAAAAATTTAAAGCCATTCTAACTAGTTTTTCAAATATAAAAAAATACACTTTAATTTTGGGAAATATGTTGGATTAATTCAGTTTAGACAGTAAGTATATGATACGGCTCGTTACGACTTCGTTATTGTTGAGAACAGATGAAACTTTCGATAAAATATTATGAAAACGCAAATAATGTTGTCCAATTATGTATTACATGTATATTTTTTATTTATTTTACAAATCAGGTCTTCGAAAGGGTGAAATACTCCATTTGAGTCAGGATTGCGTTTGGATTTTATTAAATTCTCTACTGCTATCTACCTTGTAATATTCCCGCGGAATTTCACTAAATGCAGATAGCGTATCGTTAAAAATAGAATACTTCATCATGTACGGATTCAAACAACCTATAAACATCGCTATCATAAGAAGAAAATACAGTTATGAACGTTTTTCAAATAATCAGTAAAACGAATGTTTATGATGTAATAATGAACGAAAAGGTTTCTTTTTAATGATTCTTTATTCTGATTAACTGTGTTCTACTGTGTGTCAAACTTACATTTACATCAGTATATAAGTAACCCTGTTTTCTAATTCTTTATAATACTTATTGTTCTACTATTTGTAAGTAAATTTCAAGAATAGTTTGCGTAAATAAGATTTAGTAAATATATTTGAGAATATCGGAATTTATGACTTGAAAACTGTAAAACTGTTCACGAATCAGATGAATTTGTTATTTTTCGCCATTATCGGTAACGTAACGAATAAAGTTACATGAAACTAAAAACAAATATGCGTTTATTGACATACTTCCTTAAAATATTGATTTACTACTGAAATCGAAGTTATATCAATTATTTTATTGAATACGGCTGTACCTATTTGAATCGAAGCTATCGCTAGTTAGGTTTTATGTATTTTTATGTAATTAAATGTAAATTTTGTGTTCGTTCAGTACACTATCACACAACAGAGGAACAAAATATGACGACAGTATACATATTTACATCCAACGAAACAGTATTTAAATGTGTATATTTCACTAATGAAGTAATATTCATTTTACAGTCTCCTTTACAGTTTCCTTTGAATATGCTCAACATAAGCTACAGCTATATTTTGTAATAAATTATGCTGCTTGTAACAAACATTTTATACACTTGAAATAATGGTTCATGATATCTTTTTATAACCATCCAAGTCAACTTTGACAATGTTAGCATGATTTGTATTATGTTAGAGTAATATACAAATTAAAACGAGACAGTAAATTATATGCACTGATTACCGAGTTTTATTTTAGAGTGTTCTACAGAGGAACAAATGTTTTTTTTCTGTGAACGATCAAGTTCGAAATGTGCTGAAAGATGTATGCGTGCTATTAATTGTTGAGATGTGTCTCGAATAATTGTTATGAGTGAATAGAATATGTTCTGACCGGTTGTGAAGTATTATAAATTAATAATTTTAAAAAATGCCTTACGATCTTGCGCTAAAGGATTTAAAAAAAATATAGGTTCTTAAAATGAAAACTACCATTATAAACATAATTTAATATACTGCATAACTATTGTAAGATTGAAGACACATAACAATAGATATAAAATTATAATTAATAATTAACGAGTTGATTTGGTATATAATTGTCGGTAACATTAAAAATATAACAAACATATGGGTAGTAAAATTGTAAATATCATAGGAAATGCAGTGCAGATAAATCGAGGGATAAATTCAGATTGGGCCGCCAATCTCGAACGCAAGTGTCTGAAATGTTTTGTCTTCAACGTGTTACTTAAATTACAGCATATCTCGCAACTCTTCAAAAATGACATAAAAATTAAATTTAGAGTTTTCTAGTTCTTTCGTTCACTGGTACCATCCATCTATCTAAAAAAAAACCAAGAAGATTCTCGCTTACTAGATTTTTCCCTGCAATTTTCTGTCAATAGTTAACAGTACATTGTTTAGATATATATATATTTTAATATGAAGTAATTTATGTAAAGAAAACTACCATATTTATTCATTGGCAGGATACTTCATTAATACGTTGTAAAATTTTTGAAGTAATTAGAATAAATAGTTTTAGATTGATAATGAGTTAAGGATCTCACACACCGGAGCGGCGGCGGCGGCGGCGGCGGCGGCGGCGGGGGCGTTCAATGTGGCGCACACCGTGGCGGGCGCGGTAGTGGCGGTCGCGATATCTGCACACTGTCTCTGTATTTCACAGAAATGGACCGGCTGGGTCTTATAGAGGAAACGTTACTTCTTGCTGCGCTTATAGAAGATTTTATGCATTAACTATACACTTTACAATAAATATTGTACATACTCACCATCTATTCCTAGTGTTTTGCTGATCTCATCCGACACCCGATATTTTCTTCTGATATTCTTGTACTCCGGATCCGAAATGTGAAATAACGCAAGACGCGCCTTCACTATTTCGATACGTTTTTCCGTTGCACTTGTCATCGTGTACTATCAGGGGCGCTGGAAAGTATTTGAGTTTGGGGTGAAGGGAGGGGGGTACAAGGTGTCGTGCACCTAAATAGTTTTTTTTATGGGAAAAAGGGGGGATCTTAGTATAATTGTTTTGGCACCGAGGCCTAATGAGCGGGGGTCCCATAGGAAAATTTCAGTTTCTAGGTGCAAAATGGTGGTATTTAAGCAGATTGTAAACCTAAATTTACAGTATACAGTGGGCAGAAATTTTTAAAGCCGTGAATTATAATTTTTGACATAAACTTACAAAATTCTTAAAATTATTTATGTGTGCAGCATTTGTTTCCAAATCTCTTTACTACAATGTATTAAAAAATAGTTTTGTGAGTGTGCCAGTCATGGGAACTAATAACAGAACAAAAAAAAAAAATGCTCATGTAACAGATTACTCCCGATATTCTACATGCACTAAAATCACAGACTAAATAATCATCTAACTATTTTACAAACAATTGTACATTTGAATTTGCACTCAAATTTTGCTCATATTTGTGCATTACTGTACATAATTCAACTATACATTTTGGAATTTCCTAAATTCACTTATTGATATCTATTAGAATAAGTAAGCAATTTAATCTAAATGTATCATTAACTGCAAAAACTAATAAATATTAGTGTACACGAAGAAATTCGAGAAAAAAATCAAACGTTAAAATAAAATGACAATGCTGTACATGTTTGAAAACAATCTATACTGACTGAAAATAAAATTCATACATTTAAATAATGCGTCGTTGATATTTATACCTGGCTATCAAACCCGTAATCTCTGTTCGACTATTAGGGGAAGAAAATACGACAAATGTGTTTTTGATAATTCTTCCATATCTAGCTTCAAAATAATGATTACATAAATACCCGAAATATAGTCCAGGAGTTTTCTGAATTCGAATCCCGTGAAATGTAAAGGGAGAAAACGTGGTTTATATGAATCGTTGCGGAGTTGGAACCGAAAGGGCTACATTTGTGATTGTTACTCACTTCGGTACTTGTACAAGTGTCTAAGATGAGATTTCAAGACGTTTCGAAGTTAAATATTCATGGGGATGGAAATACGTGAAAAATGTTTTAGATTATTCCTCCATATCTATTGAACCATTTGAGATATCTAAGTGATCATGCTGCTTACTAAAGTATACCACTAGTACAATACTAAGTACGTTCTTATTTCATACTGTTGCGTGTTGGCCGGGCAGCAGGCACATTGCATCATGCTGGGTGGTCAGCCCTGTGAGTCAACCAGTGATGTCATGGGTTTTCGCAGTTATGTCGCATCTCCCGAGAGACGTCACTGGGTTTCCCCGATGACGCCAGTGCAAATACGTGACTATCAACAAGTACGACCGAGGTAATGTCTATTTTTAGACTTCAGGTCACCATATTTCATCAGCCATTGACGTCACTGTAGGGGCCGTATAAAAGCCTCGGTACTGCGCAACATGAGTCAGTCTTATGCGGAGTCGGGAAGTGAGAGAGTGGAGAGTATTGCAGAGTCATATGGAGTCGTGACGAGTCAGTCAGGAAGTCTGTCTGGAAGTGATAGTCGTGTAGAGTCTTGACGAGTCAGTGAGTCTGGAGTTTGAAGTCTGAAGAGGGGCAGCGCCCTTAGGGGCGGCGTTGCCACTGGGACGACGATGGACGTCGTGAGAAGTGACGGGCCGAGAGACGACGACACTGACGGCGACGCAGAGATGAGGACCCAGCGCCTTGGGGCGGTATCGTCATGGCGTAGCTGACGAGGTGTGGCGCCTCGAGGATGCCAACACGGCGTCGGTGGTCGGTGTCGAGTCTGAGTAACATCAACGCCCTGCAAAAGGGACAGACAACACTAAGGTGTTGTGTGTCGGCGCGACTCAGCTGGCGAGGCGTGGCGTCCCGAGGATGGCAGCACGACGGCAGTGGTCGGTGTCGAGGCTGTGTGACGCCAGCGAGCTGCAGGAAGGACAAACAACACTTGCGGTGTTGTGTTGGAGTGCTGCAGAGGCGATGAGCTGTGGAGAACAACACTGACGGTGTTGTGTCGAGGAGGGCAGTAACTGGCTACTTGAGGAAACTGTCTACTTGGTGATTCAAGAGAAGGAGTGCTTCGAGAGTTCGCTATTGGTCCTGCTAGGAGGAGGTGCTAAGCTTGTGCAGAGAGGCTGGTGAGGACATCTTGGTGATGTCAGGAAGACGTCTTGGTGACGTCGGAGTCTACTGCGAGGCTACAGGCACATACCTTCGGAGTAGTACTGGGTGAGACAAGAGGGCTTCTGCTGCGGGTCGACAGGCGAAGAAGGTGTGCGACGGGAGTCAAACCGAAGACCTCAACAGTGAAGACAAGTGGTGCACTCTGAGTGTTGCACTGTACATGGTGAGCCATCCTCCCTTAGAACTGTTAAGGTTGTACATTGTAACTGTTTGAGAGACTGTTATTTAGATATATTACCGAACATTTATTGTGATTTGTAGTCTTAAATTAATTAATGGTAAATATTCTTGTGCTTTAATTGTCAAAGTTTATTAACGTTCTGTGGAACAGTACTAATTGTGTGCTTAACTAATTGTGTTGTGAGAGTTATAGTTGATTGCTGTTTTGTATATTTCGTAGCTTTATGAGCTATTAAATCCAGTACTTATTTTAACTCTTTTATTTCTAGTTACAAGACCTCTATCCCAAAAGAACTCATGGGAATTGCTCACATGTAAAGTTTATGTGTTCAAACTTGTAACAATACATCAACTGCTTTTCAGTAACACAAATTTAAAGGGGTACAAATGTACCCCACACTCAAAATTGCGGGGGGGAGGGGTATAATGTACCCCTGTACAACACCCCCTTTGTACTATCACACAATGACAACACCGTTCACTGTACTACAACACTAGGTGGCCTGAGGGCTAACGCAACCTGCTGCGTTCTGGCCGCCACCGCGGAGTGAACGCGACACAGGCCGCGGCCGCGCTGGTAGATTCGCTGCCGGGCTGAACACGTCCATTTGATTACATAGGTCGCGTTTTACCGCCACCGCTCCGGTGTGTGAGATCCTTTAAATTGAAGAGTTACTGCGGCCACGCGGTCACATGCCAGTACACGCGGGACGTGTAGCCTGCAGGCTTGTGCACGCGCAGGACGTCAAATGTGTACTGTATTGTGCTAGATTTCTGTTCCGTGCAACTTGCGTGGCGTCATACGTCACTGGTCCAAGCTGACATCAACGGCCTCCTGAATGAGTTGGCACCTGTCCATCACCATTTGACAGGCATTCAGCTCGGGCGTGACTGAGTGTCATAGAAACGTCAGGGAAGTTCAACTTATGTCACCTAGCCCTGTCAGCGAACTAGGAGAATATTCTGGGCATCGTCGTAAGGGGGTATTAGAGAGATGTGACGCTTAACTAAAACACTTCGAGGAAAAAATAAAAAACTTTCAACCCCCCCCCCCCCCCCGATTGAAACACAACAGGGAATAGTTTACACTGGTGAGGAAAAAGCAAACGCGATTGCCGACATTCTAGTAACTCAATTCTCACCAAACGCGGACATTTTAAACATAAATTTTACAGAACAAGTGACAAATAATATAAACAATTTCTTACAACTACAAGAACGGACACAAGTTGAACCAATCACACTTGCCGAAATCATGAAAGTAATCAAAACAAGACCAAACAAGAAATCGGACGGATCAGATAATATAAAATAAGAAACACTCAAAAAACTTTCACTCAACGTTATCGAATATCTTCTAAACATATATAACGCTATGCTAAAACTAAAACGATTCCCGGACCAATGGAAACTCGCGAAAATAATAACTATACCCAAACCCGGTAAAAACGCGGTAAATCCAGCAAATAGACGACCAATCAGTCTACTCCCAAGCATGAGTAAAATATTTGAGAATATACTATTATACAGACTACAAGACCACGCACAATAATCAATACGGCTTCAGGGCAGAACACTGCTCAATACACCCACTAATAAAAATAATCGAAGATGCTACAGACGGATTTAACGATGAATATATAAAATATACAGTTATAACATTTTTCGACGCAGAAAAAGCTTTTGATAGAGTGTGGCTACCAGGTCTTATTCAAAAATTAATAAACACGAATTTCCCTATAAAATATATACATTTGCTAGGTCATTACCTAAACGACCGCAAATTCTACATAAGTTTAGACGGCGCAAAATCCTCAATTAGAACATTAACTGCAGGAGTACCACAAGGCTAAGCTCTTTCCCCCTTTCTGTATAATATATACACGGCTGACATTCCACAAACAGAAACTAATATTCAAATGTATGCCGACGACACAGCAACCGTTAAACAACACGCAAACTTAAGATATGCCTTAATAGCGATACAAAGACACTAACAACCCTAGAACAGTGGTACACTAAAAGGCGAATTAAAAAAAAACCCGGCCAATTCTAAAATATTAATTGTCACTAAAAAACGCACACAATCAAACCCGCAATTAAAACTTTTTAACCAAAACATCCCATACACAAACACGGCTAAATACCTAGGTATAACATTAGACTGAACTTTAACCTGGGGCCCACACATTACAAATATCTGCGGAGCAGCGATAGGTAAGTTAAGAGAACCATACCCACTATTTAAAGCACCCAACTTCCCGAGAAACAAAAAATTTCTTCTGTACAAACAAGTAAACCTCCCGACGCTGCTATAGTCTATGGATGTGAAGTGTGGGGCCACGCCTCCAACAGTAATTCATTAAAAGTTCAAAGAATACAAAACAAATATCTTAGAGTAATTTCAGACCAAGACAGATACACGTCCAATGAAACTATACACCGGTTACTCAGAACTACATACATCGCGGAAGTCATCCGGGGAGAGAATAATAACTTATACAAAACTTTAATGCAAGATGAATATCCAAACATTAATGTTTTAGGAAACTATAACCCCGCAGAGCACAGAAAATACAAAAAACCTAAACTATGACTCTTGTTACACCAGCCACGAAGGCCAGTAGTGCATGGGCCTGGCCGGCCAATCGGGGCGCAGCTGCTGGGCGCTGATTGGCCTGCTGGTCAGGGCGCGAGGGCTGCTAAACCAAACTGTTCAACCCAGCCGCGCAGTGCACATTCAAGCCACACACCGCACCGTCTACACGTAACATCATACAACGTAGACACGACACAAACACATGAGGAGCTCTGTCATGGGCTGGCTGTGTAGGGACGTGAGTAAAGATGAACGCCCACTAGAGGCAAGGGGCGGCAAGGCGTGGAGCGGCAAGGCACGCGACTCTGCGCCCACTTGCAGATGGCAAGGAGTGGCAAGGAGCAGCAAGGAGCAGGTTGACATGGAACTGAGACTATGTTCAGGCAGTAGTTGTGTCTGATAGCAGTGAGGATGAGGTGTTTTTGTTATATTGTTGGGCCCAAGAAGAGGAGGAAGAAGATGCAAGAAATGTTAGAACATGG
>PNEQ01000475.1:4563-16462 GCA_003012365.1 Medauroidea extradentata
CGTCGCGCACCTCCTCTTCGCCTGTCAGCCCGCCGCAGCAGTCCTCTTGTATCGCCAACACTGCTCCGCAGGTAGCCGCCTGCCGCCTCACAGTAGACTTTGACGTCACCAAGATGTCTTCACCAGTCTCTCTCCACAGGCGTAGCACCTTCCTCTAGCACTTCCAATAGCGAACTCCCCTCAAATGTGCCGATTATGTACTTTTATACAGACAGTCGGGTGTTCCCCGCATTACAGGGGTCTAAAAATAGATATTTCATCATGTTTCGTATGTGCTTGTAGTCACGTCCGCCGCCTTCGAAGGGTTAAGACGCAGTTGGGAAAGGTATCTATGACGTAGTTTCGGCGGGCTTCCCATTATGAGCCACCCGGGCTTTGAGTCATCGGCCAGCCCTCAAGGTTTTACGAAACAGCCGCCGACCACTGGCCTCCAGGTACATGGCACGCAACAATAGTTTTCTACCAATTACACACCATTGCTACATGTGCTATATGGGTATATATTAATAAACTAGAAAATTTCGAAATAGTCGGGTTAATCTACTTATTTCATTTTATTATTTGCAGACATTGTATCCTTTAAAAGACTATTTTATAAAATTCTGAAACCATTATCGGTTCAAATTCAAATGAAGAGGGGTTCAACTGTAATCAATGTAACATTTCTGTAACAAATGACCAACGCTTAGTATTGACTACGACATTACAACATATAAGTTCATAAATTCTGTAAATAATTCACTAAACCAGGAAAAATTATTAGCTGAAATTTCTTTTATGTATCACCATCCATGCTACAAATGTGTGCACTACCCTCCGATATAGGAACCTGTTCGCTCTATACTTGAATATTTATTATTCACTTGATATTTTACTTTTGTTACATAAACACGGGAAGTACATTAAAGAGCTAGTCATTGTGACAATGTGGCTTAAACTGTCTTTCTAGAGAACAAATTGTTTTCAGGCCAGCACATGTGACGAGTAAATTTACAAAATACTCTTCAAACGGCATTGTTTGTTTCTGTGTGATGCTGCAGTTGCCACTCATATACGCCGGGCGCTTCGTTTGTGGAGTCTGCCTTGGAGCTGGGTCCATCGTCACGCCGATGTACGTGGAGGAGATCGCTGAAGTGTCTCTAAGAGGAGTTCTAGGGGTATTGTACGACATAATGGTCGGCATGGGCATCCTATGGAGCTACACTATGGGAGCGACCCTATCCTACTGGGGGCTGGTCACCGCCTGCGCCACTCTGCCGGTCGTCTTTGCCATCACATTCTGCTGGATGCCCGAGTCTCCTGTGTACCTGGTGTCTACAGGAAGAGATGATGCCGCGAAGAAGTCCCTCCAGTGGCTGAGAGGCAGTGACAACATCCTTGCAGAGCTGCAGCAGCTGGAGAGGGACACCGGACGACGCCAGGACGTCGTGTCACTGAGGCCAGCAGTGAAGGCGGCTGGCATCGTCGCGGGGCTGATGATGTTCCGCCAGTTGTCTGGTGTCAATGCTGTGCTGTTCTATGCTGTCGATATCTTCCATAGAGCAGGAAGTTCGCTATCACCGACTATGTCCGCGGTGGTGGTGGGCATGGCCCAGGTGGTGGCGACGATGGTGTCGGGTTGTCTGGTGGAGGCAGTGGGACGAAGGGTACTACTGGCTTCCTCTGGAGTAATCTCGGCATTGTGCCACGGTGCACTGGCCTCGTACTTCTACAATCGCGACGACTACGGGGGATCACAGGAGTGGCTGCCTCTCTGCGCTCTTGTTGTCTTCATGATGGCCTTCAACCTGGGTCTGGGTCCTCTCCCCTGGCTCATATCAGCAGAGCTGGTGCCTGTGGGGGCTCGTGGCTGGGCATCTCCCCTCGCCGTGTCCGTCAACTGGCTGCTCGTGTTCGTCGTCACTCTGTGCTTCGCTCGCGTCGAGTCGCTGCTAGGACCCACCGCTGTCTTCGGCTTCTTCTCGCTGGCGTGTGTCGCGAGTGTGGTGTTCGTGGTGATGTTCTTGCCGGAGACGAGGGGCAAGACTCGCGAGCAGATACAGGACATGCTGACGACTGGGAGGCAAGCTCGTCCTCATCAAGAACATGAGACGAGAGTACGTCCTGACAATAACCACGTACAATGAAGCTCACAGTGGCTCATGCTCCTCTGAGTCCCGGAAGTGTGACAGGTTCATCGACTTTAGGCTCGGTTAGTCTACAAGTAACTGTGCCTTGTCTCGTTGTGCCGTCATCGTGCTCAGGAAGAGCCAGACGGGGTTAGCAGTATATACAGCCATATTATGTTGACGGATATTCATTTACAAATAATACATTGATATTATTATTTCGTTGTTAGATATGACAGTGTCTGAAACTGTAATTTTCCTGGATGTTTATCAAAAAGCAAGTACCGCTACAGATTAGGGCTGCAATATTCCAAATATTCAGGTCACTTTGCCTCTGCTTTAACCCGTGTCTTCTCTCTTCCAGGGTGGCCTATGCGGCTCCATGCTTTATGATTTTAGGACATGTGATGCAGGACGAACACTTGAGGTTGCTGAACGTAAAATAGTTGAGTTTTTTTTGTTAAGATTGGTTTCGGCACCAGTCTTTCATTAATACAAGTAGTCACATACAACTGTGTTTTCTAAATTTTCCACTCACATAAGACAATTTTTAATTTTTCATTGCCGATTATAAATGTGCTATCTACGAGTAAAATTAATGTTTACAAAAATCGCTACATTTTTATATGTTACAAATTGAAGTGGCTGCATCATATCTTGTAGATGTTTACTCAGCTACACGGGAGTTGTGCATGGCTGTCACAGTGGTGAAAGTTCTCAAGAAAATGTTTTGTAAAATCACAAAATATTTTGCAAAATGAAACAGGTGGTTAAGTAGATTTTGTTTTGTCACTTCTATCATTGTGCTCATTGCCAAGATTTAAAAAAATTGTACCAGTATATTTTATTGAATATTTTAATCACTAAAGATATGCAGAATCATTTTTACAGTTTTTTTTAATTTTTTGGTATAACTTAATTAAATGTTAACATTCCTGAGTACTCGTTCTCGTTATATGTTGTACATACATAATGAACAACGTTCTACATTTTTACTATAAAGGAGGCGTGTTATATGTTTGATGTTATGTCTCTCTGTGTGTGGCTTTGTAGCTCCCAAACGAATGGACCGATTTCATTATTTTAAACGCTAGTTTCATTGGGACGATTCGTAGCTGCATTTGATGAAAATCCGTCTAGCTGTTAAAAAGTAATTATGACTCTTTTCCAGTTCGGTGTCAGAATTTCATAGACATATAATGAATATTTATTGTGCTTTTGTATTTTATGTACTCGGTGTGTACATGGTGCATGTTTGTAAATATGATGGTTCTGCAGTTATATGATAACCTGGCCATGATGACTGATGTGCACGTGTGCGTAGTGACTATAATTCAGTATAGACGTTCCTTGCAACCACGTGTTTAGCATATGTTGTAACACACATTGAATTGTGTATGTGTATAGTATAAGTTTGTGAATTAAAAAGTTATTTTTTTGACAGCAAATACTTCATTTCAAAACTATACAAAAATTTTATTTAGCTTTATATTTTTAATATTTATAGAAGTGGTAAAGTTTTAAAAGCAGCAAATAAACGTATAATTCAAAATAAAAAGTGACACACGTAAAACATACCTTAAAGAAAAGGATAAGTTCAACATTCCAAATCATTGTTGAATGCGTCGGGGGAGTGGTAAGTAAACAAAATAAGTAGTTAAAATTAGCGGTACTGAAATAGAATAGAACAAAACAGGACCATATGTCTACGAAATTCGTATCAATACAAAAACTTAATTGAAATACAATTTAACAGTTGGACTTATCTTTTGGAATTTTCACACATGCACACGCTATGCGTGTAAGTTTTTTTGGGTTACTAATTTTGTTACACGTAGGACTGGTTTTATATGTCTTTGTTTAGTTTTTTATTTAATACGGATCTACCAACTCTGAGATTTTAATTTCACTATTAAAGGTGTTTTAAAAGAACTGGACTGTTACGTTGCTCTATTTTTAAATGACCAAATTGAACGCTGACATATTGCAGACAAAGACAGGGAATTGTGTACATTAGCAAAAAAACATTGTTATATTAGATCACATGTAATGGTATAGAATATGGCGCCGTTCAATTTGGTCCCACACAGAGACAGGCGGTCAACATTGGTTCTAGACACATATTCATGACACGTGCATTGTGACTGATATTACGTAGTGTAATGAGTAAAACCTCTGCCACAATGAACTTTTAACTGCCGTGCAGTGCAGTGCCGTGCCGTGCCGTGCTAGTGTGATTCTGGCTAACTGGTTGGCCCACGTGATCATGACGTCACTGCCGTTCTGCTTGCCGGCCATGCTGTGCAGTGCTGTGCCGCCAATTCCAGACGAACTTTTAACTTTTTTGGCAACGGCAGGGGCGGCTCTCACCGGCCAACACCGGCAAGGTGATTGCTATTGGTTGACTGATGTACGTCACAAAACGAGAGCCAATGCCGTGACAGCGCGCGGAGAAAAACATGTAAACAAACAAAAATAAGCGACTGCACTGCCACCTATTGTGCGCAGAATGAACTGTAGCCCAGCGGCAGGCACCGGCATTCATTGTGGCATACAAAGAGGAGAAAACCGGCCGGTCACCGTAGCGGCAAGTCACCAGCAGATGGAACTTTTCATTGTGGCAGGGCCTTAAGTGTTCTTAGAACTGTGGAAATATACTGACGTTACCTTCAAACTTTCTGATATGCGTTTACACATTTATTTAAAAACTTTTCTTGTGCAATCACCAACATTTCTTACTGTGCGGTTCATTGCAGTATACTACCTTTCAAAATGTATGAAATAATATAGTTACTTAACCTGTCACGATCATTATTTCGATAAGATGTCCATTTCGTAGATGCATCACAAAAATACTATGCCTAACGTTTTATTCTTACATAAAACAATTGATAAAATGTTTACACAATATTTAAATGTTGCCACATTACATGCGTATTTTTTAACGGGATCATAATGACATTTTGCTGTAGTTTGGTGAAATATCGCAAAAAAAAAGAAATTTCAATTTTTTTTTTGTAATTTAACCACGGATTATCCACACATTAGTCTAAGTAACTGCTTGAAAGTACTCTGCAAATAACAAAAATGCATCTAGTAATTAGGAATTAATGAAGATGTTTACGTCCACTATAAACATATACATTTACTGAAGTCAAATAACGATATGTTGGTACTCCATTATCCGACCTATTAACAATTACGGAATATGTACTTAATTTTTTGTTAAGTTCATTTTTCTTATATTTTTTTCCTGTTTGACTTTGTTTAATACTGAATATTAAAACTGAGGAAAAAACATCTTTAAATTCATACGTTAATGAACATTTTAGCTGTAAGAATTTTTTACATGCTTTTTATAATAAACAGTATTTAAAGAGGATTTGAAGCATTATTGTACCACCGAACAAACTTAAAGCGACTTGTTTGGTCATGTAGGAGGGACAATAACTGATACACACAACCCATAGTGCAATGTAAACTGCTGAATATTTTTCGATAGGAAGTCTGTAAATACAGCAAAAGTTAATATATCTACATTTAAAAATGGACTGTTTTAACAGCTTTTATGAAGCTAGAACGAATTGAAGGGCCCCCTCCCCCCAAATAAACTTGAACAAATATACTGTTTGAATGTTATATGACAACGATGTTTAGTAAGTTACACATAATACATATATTCCTGTGTTTGAATGTTATATGACGACGATGGTTAGTAAGTTACACATAATACATATATTCCTGTGTTTGAATGTTATATGACAACGATGTTTAGTAAGTTACACATAATACATATATTCCTGTGTTTAAATTTTAAACAAATATTAACTTTGAGGGTTTATTTTGACAGTCATGTTCTAAAATATTAGTTGATTGTAAAAAGTTTACAATTTAATATAAAAGAGATATGCATAGTAACAGTTTGGGTGTTGAAAGGCTTTTCCTTCATATTTCTTGAACTTGTGAGTTACATCAATTATTACATGAAAAACTGTAATTTGTGATAAAACCACTGTACCTTGTGCTGATATGTAGTATGCATAAGATGTCCTGTAATTAAAAATATGCTGTGGATATAACAAGCCTAATTCTGCTTTTGATTCTAAATTTATGACGTTGAAACTCTGTAAGAACTTGGTATGACCCTTAAGATCTCTGACTAACAAGCTTGCACCCATCGAATTTTTAGTGTAGAATCTTGTAAAATATGTATTACGTCTCAATAAATCAATTTAAAATTGCTCTTAAAATCTTGTTCTGTGCTACATTTATGGAAGAATGCTGCTATATACGAAATTTTTTTTTTCGAACGCAATATTTTAGTCCTTATTATCAACAGTAGCGGCTCGTGGGTTGTTGCCAGGTAGGGCTGCAGTTGCCAAGAGCTGTACAGGGCAGTGCTGTGGTTGACTCTACAGCTACTGACACGCTGATGTGCAGGTGCACTTTACTACTGAGTGGTCACAACACATCTAGTAGCCGGCAAATATTTCATGTCGTTGGTCTATGGTGCGTTCATCAAGAGTGTACAGTTCTGACTACCTGCAGCCCCACCTTGCAACAACCCGCGAGCCGCCACTGCAATTAAGCAACATACATACATATATAATTCTTGAAAGCAGTGGTTCTGTTTCCTAAAAGATTCCGTATACACTTCAGACACCCAACTAAAAGTGTCTACTCGTCTAGTAGTTTTTGTTACCAGTGTAGGAGGAAAACCTTACTTCTTTTAGACTTATTCTTTCGAAATTCAGCTGTCCCACTACCAATAAACTTTGGTTTCTTGGTCAAATGTTATTAGAGATATGTAAGATGTGGTTTACATAGTACGTTACCCAAACGTAAATATAATATTACAGTATTTTTTTCTGTTACTTCCGAAAGGCACTTTATAGCACAAACATGTAGTTATGTTATAACAACCACAAAAAAAAAAAAAAAGATTTGTCGTACCGAATTATTTATTACTACCGTGAGATGTATTTCGATTAACGTATGCATACTTTTAGCCAGTAAATCAGCTATAATTTTCGACGTAATTCTCGAACCCACCTACCTGTTAAACTAGTTCTTACTGAAGCTATTAAAACAGCAAGAAAGCTAGCCACACTGTTAAAAATGCATATATAAACATATAGAGGCACCTACTAGACTGGTCAACCCTGAATAACGTGGATAAGTTGCGCTATGCTAAACAGGTTTTGATTCTTCTTATTTTTTTGTGATTTGATTTTTCTAATATTTTTATTGGCACTACTGCTAAGCAGTAATGCTTCTACTCGTTGAGGTGCAATTATCTACATACTGTAAATATATACAAACGAGAACACACATTAAAATCCAGGTGACTCTAAAATGTTACCATAGATATATTGTTTTAGTCATTCCACCTCATGTTACCATCAAAAGTAAGAAACCAGTCCTGCTGGTAACATGTCTCCCAGAATTATTTACGTGTACAGACTGCCTTACAAAATCTCCAACGTTTGTTCATGTTCCATTTGATCCGTACTTTGGCAAGGAAGAATAGCATTATTATGAAACGTCACCTTCAGTAACATTGTGTGATTGGAAGAAAACGTACGACTTAAAACAGATATCTGAGCACAAAATATGAAGACAATACATTAGTGTCTGATGTATTATTGGTGCGCATGAAGACAGACACTCCCATCAGTACTGCTGACCAATGTTGGCGCACTAGCTTGACAGAACTGTGCAATGGGAGTGCATGACTAGATTTATTTGCTTGGACATACTCCATTGCGAAATAAATGATTGTCAAAAGAAAACAAGACAAGAAAACATTAATGAGCAGAGTATGCTTTAGTCATCAAATTACATACACAGCATCAATTTCAAAATTGTAATCGAATCGGATAAAACGAGGAACTAACAGAAAAATTAATCAAATAACATAGGTCAAACAAAGAAACCTAAGATGACATGCGACACAACGATGAGACGAAACAAAACACAGTTTTCCAAACAGTCAGTATGAACGACGTTTCGGGAACTGGAATCTGTTCCCGTCATCAAGTAGATACACAGGGTTCAGGCCGCCGCCGTTTCCTCATGTGCCATCCGAGGCCGTGCTGTCGCGAGACCGAAAGCCGAAGCTTCCATAACTCGCTGGGTGTTTGTAACATCAAATGCACCCCGACAGTCTAGATTCAAACCATTGGAACGGCGGCGGGGTGCGTGTAACTGTTTTAGCTCGGCTCCAGATCCGTATTTAAGGCTGGAGGGGGGTTGTTGCCATTAATAAAATTACGTGTTTGTGTAAACGGCGGGGGAGTTAAGCTTCCCTCCAGCTAGGCTGGAGTGATATAGTGTCGTGATGTCTGTATAGTGAGGTGAGTGTTGTCAGCAAGTGGCTAGCTACACTCGTGGAGTAGTAGTGCGTGAGTCCCTACGACCATGAGAGCCGCTCCAATCAATCCCAGCCTACTAACTGAGGATCGAGCCTGACATTCTCATGGTTATTTCATCGTGTATTCGTTTGTGACAAGAGGAGAGAAAACCCTTAATATTTGTTAATGAGCGCTGAACTGTGAGATGTACATCGTCTCGACCTGAAACAAAGAACTATCAGGTCGATGTGTCGTTAACATGTTCCCTTAATATACACAATGTCCCAATAATACAGTTTTTTAATTTTATTTAATAAATTATTTTTTCATTAACATATTTTTTACAGATCAAATCACCTACTAGGAAAGTGAAGGGTTCAGGAACACGAGTGCGACTGATGAAGAGCCCCTTACCCTGCTCAGCCAATGGGAGACGAGCTGTTTCCTTATTGGTCGCGTAGCATGTATTGACTCTGATTGGTTGTGGTGGGTTGAGTGTTTGTTTTTGTTTTGTGCTATAAAGTTATTTTTCTTTTAATCAATGGGATCCACATATGTTTTAATTCAATGCGCTGTTGACTGAAAATATTGCTACTGCTAATAATAAAGGCTGATTCTTTTATTTTTCTTTTAATTTTGCCAGTTTCCTGTGCAAGTTGTTTAGAGTCTTCCCAAAGAATTTTGCGGCTATTTTCCCATGCATGTTCGGCCAGTCTATAGATATTTGGGTTTCACATTTCTTTGTTGTTGTTTTTATGTTCTTTGATACGGGTTGATAGAGCTCTGCCTGTTTTACCGATGTTGTACATATGGCCACATTCGCAGGGTATCTGATATACACAGTTGTGAGTTTGTAGTTCTTCTGTGACTGGTTTCACCCTGGTGACCATACTTTGAACAGTTTCTTTAGATCGGAAAGCTGTTCGATGTCCGTATTTGTTTCCTAGACAACTTTTTTTTTTTTTGGGTTCCTGATGTTTTTTATATTTCTGTGGGCTTAAGTGTTCTGTCAGGTTTCATGTGCTGTTTGATGGTTTTTGTAGGGTAACCATTAGCTGTGAGTTCTTTTATCAGTTGGTTGTGTTCTTCAGCTACGGATTTCTTGTTGGAACAAATAATCACAGCTCGGTTGGCTAGTGTGCAAATTATGTCAGATTTTTTATTTATTTATTTATTTTTTGCTTTTAGGGTGGTTGGATGCAAAATGTAGGTATTGGTCTGTATGTATAGGTTTCCTGTATACTTTGGTTTCCAGACTGCTGCTTTCTCTGATGACTAGTACGTCCAGAAAATGAATGCTGCCATTTGTTTCTTTCTCATAGATGAAAATTACCGATTGCCTCAATGAGTTTAGAAAGTTCGCAAATTCCTCCGTGTTGCCAGATAGTAAAAGTGTCGTCTACATAACGAAGCCAGATTTTAGGAAGGCTACTGATTTTGCTAAGGGCTTCCTTCTCAAAGTTGTCCATGAATATGTTCGCCATGTATGGTGAAAGTGAAGAGCCCATTACCATGCCGTCTGTTTGTTTGTAGAAACTGTCACTAAACTGGAAATATGCTGTGGTGACACAGAAGGTAATCATTCCCATGATGTACGGAATTGGTATGGTTGTTCTGTCCTTTAGGATTGGGTCAGCTTCCAGCTTGGCCTTCATTTATCTGACATGGTTCCAGTTTTGAAATTTCATGTTGTGTATATATCCTGATGACTAAGCATACTCTGACTATTTATGTTTTCTTGTCTTATTTTTAGTTTTCTTTTGACATTTATTTGTTTCGCAATTGAGTATGTCCAAGCAAATATATCCTGTCAGGTTAAGTCTTGAGTAGACAAGTGAAACAGACATATAGAGGGGAAAAACCACCGCAGATAGTAACATGTTTATATTTGTAAATTCGCTTTCATTAGTTTCGCATCCAAAATGTCGAAGCATTGATTAATCTGCCGATGAGTCTTTACAGGTTTGTTTTTGACGGAAGGACTGCCACATAATATTTGATCCAACTGTAAAAGGAAATTGTGTGTGCACGAGTTTGAAGTTCTCGTATTAACTCTGGTAAGTTTTCCATCGTAACATAATTATTATAGACAACAATAAACAGCGAAACTGCAATAATTTACTTCGTGATTACTACATCGTATTACTTCCTTCACTTTGGGCGATACTGTTTAGTGAACTATTCATCTAGGAAGTACAGAACTTAAACAGTATACTCAAGAAAATGACGCCGGTTCTTTTAAATGGGAAAAATACTTGGCACACAAAAGAAGTGCTAATTGCGAGTTTTAAATACTTTAGAAAGACGAATTACAGCGAAACTTGAAACAATTATATTTATTAAAGATATCAAGTTTCTTGTACCTATCACGCCAACCTCTAAGTTTACGAAAATCTGTAAACCGTGTCGTAAGGTGGTTGCTGAAATCTGCAACCTGCCCTTACCTGAAGAGATCCTAGAAGAACGAAACACGAGTACGTCATTCTTATCCTTGGACGGTCTTACTGTTAGGATAAGAATTGGGCCTGTCCGTATTAGGGAATCCATCCCCGTTAGAGGTGAGAATCGGTCGGAGACCATGAGCGGTGTCTGTCATTTTCAAGAGGACGTCTTGAGGAGGTGTGAACTCCGCTCAAAACATTACCCGTTACGGTGACAATACAGCATTTGGAAATCCCAAATCTTATAGGAAAAGCGTAGCGATAAGAGCCAATGTCCCACGTTTGACGAGAAGCATATCGCCTCTATTCGCAGCGCGCTAATCAGGCGTGCAAGGCTTTCCTTCTAGTCATTTTTCCTACGGGACGTTAAGCGGGGACCAGAATATTTTATTTTTGAGTAGACTGAAGTAACGACTAACGTATGCCTCTCACTTCGCACTTTACGAATTCAGGTAACATTTCCGGAATAACAGAAGTCTAAAAATAGGTATCCGATTTTAGCTATTTTGAGAGGCCAGAAAATTATTTTCTTAATAAGGTTGCTGAATTTTTGAAAACACAGAAGCATAGTTATAAGTGTTTGTTATTTTCTTACATAAAAATAATATGAATAAGTTAAGTGGTTTCGCGTATAAAATATACTCATGACCCGTTGCAACGCCGTCCACGCGCCAGTAGAGGACTCCTCTTAAACAGTGCGATTTGAACGGGACCGAACGACGGATATTTATTAAACAAATGAATGAGAACGAGTCAACGCGATTGTTTTGTGTACTAGTCGGGGACTGAATGATGGACCCGGCTTCCTGCACTAGATACTAGCGTGGATCAACGCGCGATTGTTTTGTGTACTAGTCGGGGACTGAATGATGGACCCGGCTTCCTGCACCAGATACTAGCATGGATCAACGCGCGATTGTTTTGTGTACTAGTCGGGTACTGAATGATGGACCCGGCTTCCTGCACCAGATACTAGCGTGGATCAACGCGCGATTGT
>PNEQ01000476.1:0-18558 GCA_003012365.1 Medauroidea extradentata
GCATAAACCAGATTCTCAGGCTGGCTTCTGAAACTAAACACGAGTATGAAACGAATACATTTTCTTCTTTTCCTTTTAATCAGTAGACAGCGGAATCCATATTTGTCAGGATATCACACAGTATAAATATCAAGGATTATCTTTGCAATGTATATGTGAGGAGTAACTTAATAACCAGGTCTTGTCTTATCAATCCCTCGGTTTTTATTACACAGCAAAGCCAACTGTCCCACTGTGCTGCCACGATTTGGGTGCCAATTTCAAATATGATTTAATAATATCCCAAGTGTTCATAAAAATTTCCCTGCTCTTGTAGCCCAAAATAGCACACACAAAAATTGAAATAATCCAAAAAGTAGCAGGTAGCCCAAATTAAAAATCTAGTAGCGAATGCTGTAAAATAGTAGCCCAAACCGCTACTTTTAGCCCAATCTGGCAACCCTGGCTGAAAACTGTGCAGCTTCGACCGGAAGTTACTATGCCCAGTGAGAAACTGTGTTAGATAGTAATTCCAACAAGATATTGGATTGCAGTCGACCAGCAACGCTGAGGAAAACTGCGAAGGAAAGTCGGTCTTTATCAGAATATCTCTGCCACATCTATATATCGAGTTCTCACACGCAAGCCTCGCAGTCTCTGGTTACAGTTTTCCACGCGTCTTCATATCTACCAGAGATCCACGTACCCCTGAAAGGAGATCGAGAGGTATCTTGGCCAGTAAGTACCTGCAGGGCGTCCGAACAGGAATTTGGCTAATTTATTTTACAAACACATGTTGCAAAAGTAATAAAGGGGAAAAATGTATTTTATATTCATACAGTCAGCCACCTATAGGTAGTAATGTAACATCACTTGCTCTGTGCCTAGCATAGCACCATAGATGAATTTATGCGCATAGTTTACATCTTTTGTTGGTTGCACTGAACTGATATAAAGAACACAAGTCGCCATTCCACAACTCAGTTCCTGTGTGCGAGATCACCAATTGGAAATTTAAAACAATGAATGCACTGTGAGATTCAATATGTAGGAAATTACTTTCACTATTCACTAATTTGAAAATTACGACGTAGTACGCATATCCAGATCTAAACACTATAAACAATTTACATTAGTTTTACATATGTCCTGGGTGGTGTCTGTGGCCTCGGCAGCCGTGTGCATGACCACAGAAGATATCTGGAAGGCTGGGCGCTGTATTGGGTGGCACAGGCTGTTAGCAGGCGAGGTCAACAAGGGCTTAGAGGGAAACTCTGGACGTCATCAAGGGAAATCATATGATTGGGACTGCATTAAGTTGCTTTAGTATTATTGGTCGAGCGCTCTCTAGGGGTCGCACAAATTTATTTATGTGGGTCAATCACATACGTCAGCATCGCAATGCTAAATTATAACTGACCCAGTCAAATGAGAACAAGTGATAAAAAACTTATGTGGTACATTGGGACTCAGCAGTCAACTTTTTATGTGAAGAATCGCTATAAACCATTCTAGTTATTAATAACCTGTTGACTAGCTTCCAAAAATATATGTGTACTCAAGCAAACAGTATATGCTTATTGGATGCTCACTGATAGAGATAACACATGAGGTTAGCACGCAATTAATAGCTTCGTGATTACTGCCTCAACGGCCTTCCAAAATGTGTCAAATAAGTCTCGTACCAATTACGAACATAACATGTGCTTTTAGTTGCTTGAATTGAAACGGTTAGTTCAAAACCAATATAATTTAATAAATTAAATTTCAGTGGAAGAGAAAGGGATAGTTATTATAAGAGCTATGGGGATGAGCTGGCCTCGAATGCAGCAGCAAAGTATAAAGTGTGACGTTATTCACATCATTTAGTGAAACACACGTCATAAACAACTTGCAATAATAATACCGTTTTTGGTAAATGTGTGGACTTTGATGGTTTTTGAAATCACAGTTTGAATTCTAGCTTGTGTAAAAATCAAAACGCGAATTTTTCAGGCTCCGAATAAATAGTTCTCTCTCTGTCTTGTCTCTCTCTCTCTCTCTCTCTCTAACTGTTGTTTTTACATATGTAAAGACCAAAAGATTTCGCGAGTTCATTGACCTACTGACTAGTCTCCACTATCATGTATATCCTCAGACCTCGACTTTTAGTTTATTCTCTGTCCAAATGAAAGATATACGTTTTGCAATAAACTTGAAAATAGTGTATATTGACATTCATTATTTTTAAGTGTTTTAATTGCCTTTGGGAAGGCACCTGCAAATTTTGCATGATTATATGGTAACAGACTAAATAAGGCTTCACTACTCGGTAAATATATTAACACAATCTGAAGTTATAATAGCCACTAGCTTTTGTGTGGTGTCACAAACATGTGTATATGCTATTTGGAGGTTGGCCACTCTACTATGGAACTTTTAATTATTGGCCAGGGGCACTATAAGTGCCTGGCCACGACACTGTCGGCCAAAGGGAGACGTCAAACGATACTATAGTAGTTTGGAGTCTAGTCTGTTGGCAGGAAATAACAGGAGTTTTGAATGCTTCTAACTACGGATTCTCCAGCTCATGTCAATTAAACTTTCATCCAGTGGCAATATCAGCATGTGAAGATATTTTGTTCAGCACTGAAAATATAGGTATATACAGGACTGGTAAGGACTGACATGATGTGAGCATGGAGCAGAGGCAGAAAGAAGGGACTAAGGAAATGGGTGATCCCTGAGAAAACCCGCCGACCGGCGGCATCGTCCGGCACATGCGAAAATCTGGGTACCAATCCCGCCGGGAAATGTGCAGGTGTTTTAAAAGCTGTCTTAAAAATACCTCCCCCGAAATGTTTAGCCACAGCAAATATGAAGCGGCAGTGAACAGTGCAGACATATATATCGCAGACCGACGCCTAGCACAAGAAGAGAGCAGTCTAAGCGGCTGCTGCTGACGTATGAAATGTTCGCGAGAGACTGCAGGAGGGTTGTCGAGGGTGTAAGGGGGAGTGGCAGCAGTTGTTGTGTAAACGGCATAATGGCAGGGCGGAGGCCCTCTTCCTGCCATCCCCTTGTGCCCCTTGTCCATCATCTCCGACCTCGGCAGCGACCCTCTTCAGCACAGCCACACCGGCGCCTAACACGTGCCACATTTCGCCGACCAACCACAGCACATTCTCTCCACACTAGAGGCGGGAGAATATGGAAGGTACTGTCGATGTTATCATTAAATGAAACTATCGGACCACAACGTAAGTTTAAAACTAACAATTAATATTTTTCGATTGCCACCAAAATTGGATAGCATATTTGTTTACATTTATGTTGCGAATATGAACAAGTCTGGTAGTTTTAACAGACCGGCTTCCAATTGTATCCAATAGTCTGTAAGTGGATACTGTCAAAAACGAATGATTCAATTGTATGGAACCTTCTCAAGACAGGCAAAGAAAAAAATTAGCGAAGTGTCGATGGTTATCGATAATTCTTCCATACCATCGAGTACCGTAGAACGTACTAATTATCGATAGGACCCATCATTGTTCACGTTTTTACATTTTTATTTTGGATCAGAGGATATTGTATGAACATTGGTAACCACCGTTTTGTATAACTTGAAGCTACAAACTATTTATTTGGTGTAATTAGTGCCGTAGTGAAAAAAATTATGTGAACATGGTAAACCGAAACAACATACTGCCTTTGTGCGCTTAAAAATGTTTTAATTTATTAACGTCATATGAAACATAACACAGTGCCACAGTACCCTGAACATACGACTGTACGTAAGTACACAAGTTCAATAACAAGGTATATATTTTCAAAATTGGTGAAATTAATTCAGCATAAGAGAATTAATAAAATATACAAATATATTTATTTTTAGCTAATCACACCACGCAAGAGGAGATATTCGAATCCTTTGTTAAAGAAAACCTAATCTACAATCACGGCAGTTTAAACCAAATAACAACCCAGAAAAAAAAATTTTGCTCAAATTTAGACCAAAAATGTTTTCGTTCCACTAAATTAAATATTGATTCCTTTCTGCAGAACTACAAACAAATAAATATTTAGTATAGAAGATAAATAAAAGACTTTTAAGTGTGACTTGTCAAGTATAAGAATTAAGGAACTAATATTTTGCTATCGCAGACATTAAATGTTAAATGCAGTAATGAATGAAGATGAACATTTTAAAACCAGACATGTCCACCTTACATGATTATACGGAAAGCGACAAACCTTATGTTTCGTTTGTTATTTAAGAAAAACCAGTCATGTGTAGTTCTAAATGAATATTATGAACATTCCAGTCTAAGACGGTTACCTAACCTTTTCGAAACTCTACGTCATCCAATAGATATCAGCTATTGCACTATTGTTTTAAATGCAAAATTACAGTACTGT
This sequence comes from Medauroidea extradentata, assembly GCA_003012365.1. Lineage (NCBI taxonomy): Eukaryota > Metazoa > Arthropoda > Insecta > Phasmatodea > Phasmatidae > Medauroidea > Medauroidea extradentata. The sequence continues at coordinate 4,378 of PNEQ01000476.1, forward strand.
GGTGAGGACATGGAAGAAAGACTGATATTTAAGTGGAGCAAGTAATTAATAATGGATTTTTCGTATTAACTCATGTGTAACTCACCAACATTATACAGAAATATGTTTTTTTAAACTCATTTTCGAATTTTTTTTGTGTAAATGTCTGGTTTTGAAAGTTCGCTCCTCCAAAGTAAGATGAGATGATGTAAAATTAACAGGGCTTCAAATGTGCTCACTTTATCTTACATAGTCCGTGAAATTACTGTCCTCTAGCACACAAAGAATGTTCCAAAATCTCGTGAGCCAGAAATATTTAGATGGTAGTAATTTTGGAAATGTAATCATGCTTGAATAGGGTACTCAAAAGCCACGTGATTTTACTAAGTGCACTACGCAAACAGCGTTATGATTAAATTGGGAGAACAGTTTCAGAGATTATCATGCCATTTTTAAAGTATGTATAATAAGAGCCCAATTATAAAACGTAAATACATACGACCAAATTATATAAATGTCAAGTGACCTTGCTAATACTATTGTATATGTGAGTACCGAGTTTAAAAGAATAAAATACATTAATTCAGAAGCCTTCAGGGACACACGTACACTTACAAGCCCAAGCCCCACATGCTAACACAGGACACATACTCACGCCCACAGCAAGGTTATCTCATAAGCCTAACTTTCCCTTCAGGAAATTTGTTAGAAAACAGCAATACTAATTTGCTAAGGATTTTCTCACATGGGAAAAATAAAACGCATAGTATTTTAAAGACTTTATAAAACTTACAATTATATGAGCTCAAAAAACCAAATACTTTCCAGGTAAAGGAAAATTAATTGTATTTAGCCAACGAAGCTAATTTCAGCGTGATATATAATTTGTTAACTAACGAAGCTCTGTCTAATTTAGTGTACGTTTGTTTCACCACGTAAAAAATGCATATCTGGTTGTCTGTACAAAATGTCTGTTCCTTGCCAAATGCCACAGAAGTGTGACTAGAAATGAATTTTACATAACGATATAAGGAATTCAATAGGAGGTAAGAATACATCGGGTTCACTTGAGCGCAACTTCAGCATTGGCAGTGCGCCATGTGGGAAGTAAGGTAGAGAGATGAACGAGGAAATAAATTTCTTTCAAGAGGAAGCTTGTGACACGACACGGAGTTTCGCAGGGGCGGTTCCTGATTACACTTCCCCTTTCTTGGAAACACATCCTAGATAACGGCCACTGCGATTGGTGCCAACGTTACTTGCGCACAGGCTACTTTCTTGGAAACATAAACTGGGTATTATACGAGATACTGTGAACTCACAGGCTTCGAGCTCCAGAGAGAGATATTTTTTGTGTTTATTTACTCTTTCCTTGAACTCCGTGCGTTCATTACGTACACTATCTTAGCGCTTCTTATTCCCAGTAAGTAACTATTGGGGTAACATTTTAACTCTAAGATGAAAATATTATTAGAGCCGGCCTTCTATTTGCACAAATAAGTTACCACACAAAATATTGACTCGTTAAAAAAACATAATAAATTCGTTTTTCCACAGCAAGTCCCTTACGCAGTTTTCTTCGTCAAATAAATGTATGATTTATACATGTTCAAGGGTTAATGACTAAGAGAATAACATTAAATGATCTACTCATAGCTTATTTGAAAAACCAATATGAAATATGTAAAGGTCTTCCGCGCAATACATCAGAAATTATTCAGTGGGAAAAAACACGACATGAAAAACCTATACACAGTTAAAAATATTGATTTGACTTTTTCCGTAACAAATGTTTTATAACTAAAGTTATCTTTCCTTTCCTAAAATATGCTTACATTGTTATGGGATTTATATTTACCATTATTTATAGCTAGATAAAATCATTTCGTATGCGGTTTGCGATGAAGTGAGTATTATTAAAGCTCATCTTCTCTAAAATTATAATTAAAGGATATTATTTACTGAGACGTCATATGTTAAGGGTGCTCAAGTTCGATAAAATAATAATGCTATTTTTATGATACAGTGCTAGTTTTATATACGGTACTTGTCAGTGCAGCTTCTTCTTTCGAAACAATTTTAGCTCACATAGTTTTCTCATAACGGTGCGTCAAAGACAAAATTTACGAGTTTTGCTTCCAAGCAAATAATAAAAACCAATTGACTTGCTTAAATGAAATAATTAATGGTCAACTAATATTCCATGAGCTACGCAACGAAACATTTCGAGGCCCACACGTAATATTTCGGATTATTTAAAAAATCGCAAAAGTAAGGAAAAAAGTTGAAAATTAAGCAATTTTTTAAAACACAATATTAGTTAAGAGGAAGTTATTTTATTACTCTGTTACTTAGCCCATGTTGAGTTATTCCACTGTGTATTATTTCGTTTTAGGAAGTCAAGTGGTTTTTAATATTTGCATGACAGCGTAACATGCAAATCTTGAATTTGATGCACCGTTGTGAGAATACTATGAGAGCTAAAATTGTTTCGTAAGAGTAAACTATATTTACAAGTATCGTATAGAAAACTAACATGATTTTGTACTAATGTAAACTTGTGGATTTATTGCACTTGAACACCTTTAACTTTTGAGTATGGTATAGTCTGTTATACACTTTGATTGCTACTACGACAGCTTTGTTTACATTTAAAAAATGCAGGAAACTAAAAAGCTGCGTGAAAAGAAAAAAAGGAACTGGTATTTCTGTACTGTTTACTTTATCACGAACCACATATAACAAGAGGCAGGAACTTTTCGTGGATTCAATGATCTGCAGGCCAGAATCTATTGTACTATGCATACTCAAGCCCCATCCACTCGTTCATTGTCCTCTGAACACTGAGTAGCAGCTAGTGGACAAATGGTCGGGGCATGAGTATGCATTCTAACATGCCCATCGTTGAATCCGCGTAATTTTCCGTCCCCTACCTATAAATGCAGCAGTCTAGAAAAATCAATTTTCGTGTTATAATTCATACAGATAGCAAGTGGAGTAAATAACAAATGTGTGCGGTGCTTACTAAGAAAATTAAACTTTTGTAACATAAATTGTATTACATTTTCTGGGCCATAACTAGGAACCGGAAGTTTTCGCGAAAAGAATTTTGTGGCACTTTATTCCAGTGCCTTACGTGCAAATCTACAGCTCTTCTTCAGGGTTATTGGCAGCGTATATTAGTGTACAGTCTTCGCTCATTTGACAGTACCAATTAAAAGAAATTTATTGAAAAACAACAGTCTTTTCTTTGCGGGTAGAAACCCAAGACTTTGAAAACTAAAACCGTCCAGTCACTGACCAGGAAGCGGAGCTGCAGGTGTTCACGCGAAGCCTTGATTCAAAATGGTGCAGAAGTCTTTACGAGAAAATATCCAATCCTTAACCATAACTTACATCTGAAAACAACTTACATCCAGTAGTAATTATCGGTCCAGATTGTTTCAGCATGTGTAAAATTCAAATAGCAAAAAAAATTAAATAAAATAGAATAATTTGTCAATGACCACGTTTTGGTTATTTCCGTGTAAGCGTAATTACATTAAATGTATTTATCTTAATCATTATTCATATAAATTTTAAACTGTATACAATTATAATTTTAGTTCAGAATATTTAGCTGTTTCTTTTGATTTTGAAATATTTGTACGGAAAAAATTATCTATGTAATAGTTTCATATCAGGTGTATAGAGTATTCTAAGTTTTTTTTAATTGACTTAGTAATTGTCTCTTCTAAAAATGTCCTTTAGTTTTGAAATTGACATGTGCTTTTATGTTTTAAATTGATAAAAACAGTAAGTTCAGACACTATATAAGGACATATTTTTAGCATTTGTATTGAAAGTACGTAGCGAAGTAGTTATACGATAATATTAAATAAATACGCCACCTGATGTGTTACCTATAAGACAAATGTGAAATAATTGCACATGTGAGGTAACCGTAATAAAACTCTCTTTGCTTTGCAAGAAAACAAGAAACAACATACTGGTTTCATCATTTGTAAAATAAATTGCGCTTTGTTATAACATAAACGTATTTATTTGTATTATCAGATGGAATGCTGAGGTTTGTAAAATAGAAGTGTGTGTGTATGTGTGTGTGTGTGTGTAATTACGAAATACTAATTTCATTTCTCATAATTTTGCTGTAAAATTTCAATTTATTTTACGGAATGCGTCTTCTTAAGTGCGTAACCCGCATGTCATGTATTAGTTTAAAGGAAACAATGACCATAAAGATTAATTGTGATATGTTTTTGTTCAAATCATTTTATATGTAACTGTACTCTGTAAAGTTTTACGAGTCGTAAAATTCTTTCTTCTAAGAACAAGGGAAAGCAATGAAGGCATCAGAATTCATATTGTGCAGCGAACTGGGGCTCCTACGACTCTCCACAAACGAAACACCTCGTTAAATAAAAAAAATTTACTGAAAATTCTGTCTTGTACTTGTATTGTGTGTGTAAATCCAGGTTGTTGACCAAAATGTAAGAATTAAAGGACAAAAGCACGCGAAGGCGCAGCTGGGTGAATATAAAACGTGACGTGAAATCCTATGGCAAAAGCGATTAAACTTTGTTTCCAGTCATCTTAGATTGGATTCCGTGATATGTGAAACCCTAGTGTGCTTGGCGTAGTTGTATATCGAATTTAGATCATTCTGTTTTGTTATTTACTAGTGTTCTTGTTTTATAGGGGAATATCACATTATATTATTTTATCAAATAATTGTCGTTACCGATATTCCAGGACGAATAAGATAAATCGATCTTTTGTATTTAGAGAACTTTAATACCTGTGACAACAAAAATTATGTGTTTGATAATTCTTGACACGAACTTTGAAATAAGCAGGACTTATATTAGTTGGCCCTTGTATTTTGTAAAACCTGACATCAACAAAAAAACATGTTTTCTTACAACTTGATAACCTTTAGACCCATTATTACCATATTTTATATTCTGGAGACTCTTCATCCACGCTTTGATTGAAGCAAGCTGTGTTGTTATACGTTCGCAACTTTACGGATACCACGACATAAATAGATATGTTATGTCGTATTTCGAGAACTATTTCACAGATAATAATTTATTTTGGTTCAGATGTGTCAAAGGATCAAGGGATACATGTGGACATTGTTGATGACTCGGAAAAGGAATATTTCATTAGTTCAACGCCCTGAATGTTAGAATTCATTGTCCTATTTATACACAAGCCCTGGCCATTTGTCCATATAGCTGCTCACTGGAACAACAGACAATGAACGAATAGACGGGCTCGAGAATGGAATGAGAAATTAACACTGTTGCTAGGGTGTTCAAAATCCTGCCATTGTTTACGACCCTCACACTAATTTTCTGCATGAAATTAAGTGAAACTTTCTAATACATTAAGAGAAAGAAATTGTGTTTCTAAGGCACCTGCTATTTAAGAAAAGAATTTTATTAAGTTCATTTACGTTAAAAGACGTATTTTACACATTTCACCTAAGAGTTCAGGAAGATATTACATAATGGATTTAGGCTACATTAAATAAACACGTTCACACATCAAGAAAATGAATTTATTCTCATAGGCAGCACGGTTAGAATGTAAAGCTTCTGTACTAACGCAATACATTTAATATCAAATAAAATATGTGTCCTACCTCGATACGCCAGTAACGCAGCACACAGCACTACGTAAGTACACACCAGTACATACCTGAAACAAGGAAAATAGTTATCTTAGCTCACATTCTCACAGCATCATATTCGGTTAAGAAAAATAAACTGACTACAATTTATCTCTAATTGTTTCACGATAAAATTTTCTTGAATAAAATTTGCCAGATAAAATGTAAACTAGTTGGTTGATTCCATAATGGTATCAAAATAATTTACAATATTCAATACGTCAAGTTATAAGTACAGACTTATTTTGTAGCCAAAATATCACTTCTTTTAAACAGTTTCGCACTAATAAAGTTTACGTGTAACGGTTTTCCATCATTTTTATTTATTTGCGACCTACTTTCTTCAGTGGGGAAGTTAAGGCGTAACCACCTTGTCTTGTACTTAACCACTGAAAAGAGAAGAAAAAAATCAAGGACACAGAACATTTAAACTCATCTAGAAAAGAATAATGAGAGAAGAAAAATTTATGAAAATACAAAAAGAATGAATGTTACCGTTTAGAAACATAAATTACTTCTGGTTAATGCTAAATTCAGGGATAATAATACAAAATTGTGGCTGAAATACAGAATATAAATATCTGAACATTTACGAAACTAAATAAGAAAGATGGAAAAACTGGATGTATTAGACTAGCAAAAAAAAAAAAAATACGAGAAGTTAGTTTGTTGCATATTTTATTATTATTATTTTTGTATTACCTAAATTGGTATGTACAGTTCGTAGCATGTGTACTTCCTAAAGGTGTTTTAATACGTAAATGTTTACATTTAGCAGTTTTAGTTTACTTTGAATATCTATATGAACCTACGCGAGTTTTAAAAGCCTCACTTCTCTCGGAAAATGTTGACCAGAAACATTACATCCACCGATAAATAACAAAGAGTATTGTAACAACGTTTTTCACGTCGTGTCGTGGCGGTGTTTCAGTGGTTGATGTCGACTTTACACTAAAACATTCGTCCGTTCTCATAATAACAGTCAGCATCTTTAAATATCCAAATCTCAACATTCGGATATCTATGAAAAGCAGAATTTGTTTATGTTTATGCTGAAAATATATTTACTCTTTTACGTAAGTACCTACTTATTACATAATTTTTTCGATAAGTAAATTTTACTGACAGATTTATTGATTTATTTGAGAAAATTAGTATTTAATTTTGTTACAACTACTGAAGGAGTCCTTTGAAAATCAAAATCATTGAGAAATTACTGGCAAACGGTTAAAATTCACTAATTTGAATATTGAATGTGTTTCAGCATGGCAACGTAACCGACAACGACGATTAGTGTACTTGATACATTTATTGAGATACAAGCTCTTGCGTCAAGCTACTCCTTGTCGTTTATCGTTTTACAGCATTGGCATCATGTGTAGAGTAGATCGACATATCGCTAGGGCTAGGAAAAATTCGCATGTTCAGTGACCTGCATGCTATAATCCAATGTCCTATACATACTCAAGCTCCGTATATTAGTTCATTGTCTGCTGTCTGAATGAGTAGCAGGTAATGGACAAATGGTAAGGATTCTGTATACACATGATAATGGATTCTAGCATGTCGGTTGTTGAACTCAAGAAATATTCCTAGCCCTATATCGCGAATATAATTGGTGCTTACATACCCTTGAAAACACAGCCGTTTCTTACAACATGTATGATTGGATGTCATACGTCTGACATAACATAACTGTCTACAGACCAATAAAAGGCATCAATTATTACAACAACGGAATTCTTACGGGTTCTGTCGAATATAGTAACAGCTTCACGTACAAGCGAAAGCCAGTAATCCTTTAATGAGCTGAAGGTGCGTTGGAACCCAGCAAACGGTCAAGTTTTCCAACGGTAAACCATCACCTTTAATTATGTGTTCAGGAATGGAACATAGAATTGCTATCTCTGTCTAACACGTCAATATGGCAAGGTTATGCTGGTGAAAGGCAAAGATTTACCATATCTGAGTTGCTTGTGGTACAGAGGTACCTGCAGGACTTGACAATCTCCATAATTATGTGTACAGTAGCTATGACAGGAGACATACAAAATTCGCGTTATTTTTGTGACGTACAAGAATCTACTTACCATTCAATGTGTGATGTTGTTTACGCATTTGACTGCTTTGCATGTGACTGTTCACTTTACTCTGGAAATTCAGTCATTGGCTCCAAACGTTCCCTGCTGCGGTCCACGACAATGTAGGGTAGCAGGTGACGTCGAGCGGGTGAATCATAGACTTCAGTCGAGTCTGTGTCTCATACAATCGTACATACAGACCTGAAATATTCCCGGGTTCACTGACCTGTAAGCTAGCCTTCAAGAATATCTGTGTACATATGCAGACAACAGCTTTTCGTTGGCTGCTTGCTGACACAGTAAAATGGACCCGCAATTAGTTACACTTTTATTGTCGGCTCATCAACTTCAAGGTGGTGTCAGATTAGAAAACGGCTAAATGTGAAAGTAGCACGAACTTATAGTGGCTGGAATTCTAGCTTGTGCCTGAAAGAAAACGCGCATTTTTCAGGTCTCTAACCATACATGTTGTAACTGGTCGAGTAAAGCGTTACTAAACCGAACAACAGTGCCGGTGTAATGATACCAAAAGATTTATATGATTATTTTTCCTGCAGTCATTAAATATATTATCTGTCAAACTTTCTTATGCGATTTGCGATATAAGCACTGCTTTTGAGGGCAAAGTTATTATGAAGGTCTTGTAATTGCACATAAAATCGACTAAAGTAGAGATTAATATTATAGTTATGTGACACATACCTAACTCTTAAGCACAGTTACATTTAATAGATATTCAATTAATCTGTTCCATTTTGTGAAACTTCGCGCACCATTTTAATATATACTTAACCTTAATATCGTATTAAATTTCACTCCTTCAATAAAACTTATAAACGTAATTAAAAGAAACTATGCACCACTTTGTATTGATTTACGTCAACTGCAACACCTCCAGTGCAGGTAATATTTTTGCCGCATAAATATACCCAATAATAGTTACACAATTGTACGAAATTACCATCACTATTTATTTTGACATTACACTCTATTAAACGAAACGACTTCAGTTCGATCTAACTACAACAGGCTAATGCCGTAGCCTCACCAGGTTGGATGAAACTAAGCTAAAATCTCTGAAAGTTATATACTGTGCGGCTTTCGGTAAGGCTATTTTTAGTACAGGCTAAATGTTATGAGAAATTATAGTTAACAAATGTGTCGTTTGGAATGTGATAGTATCCGCAGATACTTGTGCTGGTTTTGGTAAGTGAAGGGATATTGGCTCTTCTGGGAAGATCTTCTGGTGCAATTCGAGCATAATAGCGTTCTTTCTATAAGCAAGAGAAAACGTTTGCCACTTATGAACACCAGTGCAACTAAGAGATGATATTATTTTAATGTTTCCTCTTGAATCTACACAACATTGAACTTCGTAGATTGTTGTAATATTTAAATTGCTTTAAATATCTCACACAGGGAGGTCAAAGACATTATCTTAAAAAAAAAATTAAATATCTAACTTGGTGGGACGTCAACTGGGCATGTTCCTGTTTTACAATGTGGCTGTAGGAAAGCACGTGAACCGTAAAAGTGACTGACATTTTTTTGCGACTGCTAGGTAGAAGCATAAGCCGTCAGTAACAGCAAAAGAAGGTTTTCTCGGTCTCCTGTCCACGTTTCTAAGACAATCAACAAATGCAGGTTGATGTATCTAAGCAATTCAGCACAAGTGTCTTAACTGTAAGAATTCAAAATCGACATTAATGCAATATTCATTTTGTTATTTTTGTTTTAATTTTTTAGCCTTTGACAAAATAAACATAATTTTTAAAGTTAATTTTTGTTCCAAAAAGAATTACCTATAGAAGTTATAAATAAGCTGCAATACGCAGTGCTGCAGAAATATAATTATGTAAGAAGTAATATAGAAATTACAATTCGATTTTACGGTCAAGAATTTACTTTTAGTATTAAACTCCTAACATTTTTATTTTGAAAGATGACGGTGTGTTTCCTACGTCTTTCTTATGTAGTACGAACACCTCGCGTACAGTGTGCAGTTCGACTTTATTGTCGTTCTTGTTATAGCTAGTGGTTAATGATATTCTTCGCGACACTGTGAGTGTTCATTATGCTAACTGGTCTTCTGTATGGTTAACCAGACTTGAGATGACAGTAATTTCATCTCTGGTTACTTTCTGATAATGTAAAAACTGTAATTAAGTTAGCGTTTAAAAGCTTCGGATTGATATTTCGCTCTACCTATGTTAAACTCGTGACTTTACGTTAAAGTCTCAAGTTTCAGAACTTGGGAACTGTGTGTTTTAAGATAATTCTCTTTAAAAATATGTACCGCTTTTGAAATTATATCTGCTAAGGAACTGCACTGACTCCCGCCTAATTTATTCAAAAAATTATGACAGGAGTGACTATGAACTTACTTGAAGCACATACCACACGGGTTTAATCATCTCACTAACAGTTGGTGTGTAAAACATTTAAAAAATACACGTTTCAAATATAATTGTATCATACTTCTTTTGTCACCGTTCTGAAAGTCAGATCTGTACAAGGAAAAAACCTCTAATTTATACTAGCAGTCCGTCCGCGGCTTTGCCAGCGTGTACTACTCGTAGAATAAAATACTTATTTTACCTTAAATGAAGGACATCTGCACCGGGCTAGTAGAACGGCCACCAAGTGTTACAACAGCCATGATGCTAATTGAGCACTTTTTGCAGCGAGCTACGTAGCTATAGCTGTCCCCATACCTTCTTTATAGTCATAGCAAAATAGACTTTGAAGGGGTATTATAGTCTCTTATATATAGGGCCCGGTAGTTGTCGCTAAAAGATTTTTGCACCACTTTGTTTCAGTGCCGTACGTGCGCACCTGCAGCTCTGCTTTGTGGTCTGTGATTGGATGCCTTAAAAGACAACGTGTGGAGGTTAAACCTGCAAATCACAGACGTGATGTTTGACAGTTATCCGTGCACGGATTGGCACAGTCAAATGAATAATGACTCTGCACAAAAATTCTCTTTCAATAATCATGAAGTTGAGCTGCAGGTGTGCATGTAAGACACTGAAACGCAGTTGGGCAAAAATATATTCCCGAAAACTACGGGGCCCTACCTATATGTGAAAGAGTAACCGTATGGTATTTCTTAATATTATACTGGCAGGGAAAATTGACTTACTTCGAGCCTAACCAGTCATGACTGTGTCCGTAACTGTATACAGTTATCTTTACACTCAAAGCTTAGTACCCTTTGAGAGTTTCGGCGTTTTAACATTTTCACAGTACCATTACTTGTGTGTCACAACTGGAAATGAAAGATTGAAACAGAAAACAGCAAATCGCTAAACATGTAAACATGATAACATTTATGTTTACAGGAAAGTAATAAGTTTAGTTTATTTACTGGTTCCACCCCAAACTGCTAGGTTATTTTCTGCAAACCTCTCTTTGGTATTAGCATAGAGCTCTCCGGTAATAATCCCTATAGTATTTGTATTCGTCACACTTGGTAAGTGTTAGGCGCTATGAAGAAAATTTACAAAACATTTTTCCAGCATAGTTTGCGATTGACTCTCCGCATATTGCTGATCAGCGTAGCTCAAGATCTCCTAGGTGACGATTTTCGGTTCTGTATACGTAGCTGCTCTATAGCAGAGGAGAAATAGTGGCATAGTGCGACCCCGCAGCGAGAGGTCGATCGACGATCTAGCGACGACAACGTCGTCGCCCGCCCAGTGGAAAATCACTTGGTCGACTCTGCCATCCACCACCCCCTTCACTATTGTCTTGAAGACAGTGTAGTTTTCCTACCAGCGCCAGCCGGCCGATCGAAACTCCCGCACCAACCGTCTTGCGTGTTACGTCATCTCGAGACAAAGTTGACAAACGTACCAAAATTTTGGTACGATGCACCAATGTTATTTCTACACACGTAAATAATTACATTACAGAAATAGGGTATTTTTTTCCATGACACTAACAAGATATTGTGATAATTGCCGAATTATTCAGTTGTCTTTTAAAAATTATAACTGCTACATCTGGCAACACTACAATGCAATACGGGTGCCAATACATAAGGAAATTAAACACCCGTAGTTAGGGAGCCGATTTCTCATTAGAAAAGTAGGTAAGTAATCTTTATATGGGGAACAGCCAAATAAATACTAAGGGACGTATGGGACTTTCAAAACCAAGTTTAAAAAAAGTGTTTTAAGTAAATGCCGTCAAAAAGTCCTTGGAGTTAAAACTATGATTCCGTAGATATTACTGGCTGTTTGTGATATCTTTAACACTCTAATAAGCTGTTCTTTTAATCTTACCATTTCACAAAAATATTAAGGGTGACCAAACTCTTATTGAATAATATTACTTTACGTCCCGGGTTTTGTGCACATTTCTGCCCGGTAGTGTGAGTGAGGTATCTCCCTGCATGTTGGATTTCTCATTTACACATCATAAAACACGCACACGCGCATATATATATATATATATATATATATATATATATATATATATATATATATATATATATATATACACACACACACGTGAATGGTTGGGGAGTCTCGATTAAAGCGAGAGGCAAGAGGGATTAATATACATTAAACCTTAAGGAAAGAAGTCACGCACCGTGTTAGTAACGACTTATTTCTACTGAATTATTACGAACCAAAAATGTTTAACCAGATGTGTCTAACTGAATGCTAAGGAATTAAACATTTTTATATATATTAACCTAGTAGTTGATTTATACAGAATATCTTATAGAAGAAATCATTATAATATGAAATTGTTGACATAACGGGTCTGGGAAATATTATATTTTTTGTTAATTGTAAACGTTAAAAATAAAACAAGTACGCCTTAGTGTTGATTTAATGTTTAACTGAAAGATGACCACACATGTTTTATGCATCAACAATGAAGACATCTGGAAGGGTTTCGTCGTGTCTTGACACGCACAAGAGACGTTGATAGAATTGCTAACTAGGACTCCAGTTTCAATCCTCCCGTATTCTCTTCTCACTGATCCTGTGAAGACAGACGAAGACGTTCCCAGTAATACCTTGTTAAGCGCACTACACAAGGCTAGTAATTCTCTGTTTGACTCAGCACTTAACGAGATACTTCATCTTACAGGTGCCGTACTTTTGTCAGTTAGTAGGGATTTAAGATGGGCTTTTCAGACTGTCAAGTGCTCTTAGTACTCGTTAAAGCATATTTTTTTAAAATTAAATGCTTAGGTATATGTGGATAGAATGAGAACCGACACCTATGAACGACAATCGTTCGTACATGGAATGCTTACAAATTTAAAGATGAGCAATAACACGGAGATGCAGGAATTTCGCTAAATACAAAATACACGTCTGAAATGACTTTTTGTAACAAATTTAGCACGCACAATCATTATTTTTTTTAGTTCCTGGTACTGGAAAAAAAAATTACACTTCCTCTCACCTCGAGATATTTTTCACACAGTTTTTGGACTGCGTGAGATTTTTTTAGATTTTTTTTAAGTGGTGAAACGCCAGTCGCTGTACTTTCACGTTCGCCTTGTCTTCTTCCGTTTATTTCTCAGAGTCTCTCATTTCAGCATCACTGCTTTAGCAGCGGTTGTCAATTAAAACACAGATCTGCCTTGTGATCGATAATGTTTGCGATTATATATCACCTCTATTTGTCGTTCGTACTTACAGAGAATGTTTCCTTCATCTAAGCTACGGTTTAAGCAATGAACGTGTCAGGGAAATGTCTTTATCTAAACGAAAGTTAAAAAAAAAAAAAAAAAAAAAAGTAACTTTCCATTTTTGTGTTCAGCGGAATCAGTCCATAATCGCAATACCTAAAATCAATCTGGCGGAGTAAATGTTTATGTTCTTTGAAAGAGTTGTGCAATGGGAGAAATGACTAGATTTAACTCTTCGACGTAGTCCATTGCGATATATAAGTCTGTCAAAGAAAACTAAAGAGAATACAGTGGAACTTGGATAATTCGAACCTCAAGGGACCGTCCAAAAACTTCGAATTATCCAAAAATTCGAATTAAATAAGTATGTAATAAATTAGGGTCAAAACAATAAAAAATCGTATTTTTTTATCAAATCTCTTAATTACATTACTCTTTGAATGAAAATAGTACCGTAAAAACGACATTAAAATGCACCTAACATTAAAACTAAAATAACCTTTATAAAACTACGAAGGTAAGACACACCTAATACAGTACATAATCAAAGACATTAAAACATTGAATTCCGTATCGACCTCCAGAATGCTAACATACAGAACAACAAAAATAAAAAACCTGGAATGGTATTGAATTGAACCATAAAGACGACCTATCGTTTTGTAAAAAAATGTGATATTTTGGCCTGTTTCCTCGAATTAAGTCTCTCGGCCATTACAAAAGATTCCAACATATTCAAAGAGTTGAAATATGAATCACTTACATTGATTCGGCTCTCAAAAAAACGT